>PYAF01005141.1:9441-28440 GCA_007407185.1 Glycine tomentella | reverse complement strand
TAGCATCAAATCATAGGCTAGTGCAATGTTCAAGACATCTTCTCCAGTCTCATTTCTCGTCCCATACCCAAAACCACCATGAATTCTATCAAAACCTCCATTGTTTTTACCAACATGCCCATTTAGATCGCCTCCTAGGAAAATCTTCTCTTCTCGTGGTATCCCTCTTAGAACCTCTTCCAAGTCTTCCCAAAAATGGATCTTTTCATCTGATAATAATCCCACTTGAGGTGCATACACACTGATGATATTTACGATAAGATCCCCGACTACAAGCTTAACCATCATAATCCTATTGCCTTTCCTTTTTACATCAACGACTTTATCTCTGAAACTTCTATCGATCATAATTCCAACTCCATTGCAGCTCTTGATATTACCTGTGTACCACAACTTAAAACCTGTGCCCTCCACTTCCTTGGCCTTTTCTCCAACCCACTTAGTTTCTTGCAAGCAAGCAACATTTACTTTCCTTCTGGCAAAAACATTTGCTAACTCCCTCAGTTTACCCGTTAATGTTCCTATGTTCCAGCTTCCCAATTTCATTCTAAACCATAAATAAATAAATAAATTCTTGAATCATGTAATTTATCATCACAAAATAGTGTTTTATGTCTAAAGATAAGAAGTATTATATATATACCATGGAACTTCTGCTTGGACCTTTGGGCTACTGAAAATTTCAGTAGCTCTGTGTCTCTTGTTTGCTTGAAAAAAAAATCAAAGTGTAACTTGCTTACTTTTTCCTTCTGTTTTTATTCCAGCTTTAAAGAAAGCATAAAAACCCTTAATTGCTGCCAGACATCTCCCTGAAACAAAGGTTGGAACTGTTCTGAGTAGTTCAGGTTCAGTAGTAGAGAATGAACTCAAAGATTTGTATTGATGTATCTCAAAAGTTTCCCTCTTAACATAAAAGTAGATTGCTAAATACTTGTGTCACTACAGTGGAACTTTGAATTTAAAATGCATGCGGGATTCCAATTCCCTTGTGTACTGAAGAGAGAGTTTGGTAGTTCTTAGAGTTGCATACTACACAATATTTATGGCCAAAAATCAGTTAAGTTGAAGAATAGTTTTGATGTGCAGTTTTAGGGAGGAAATGAAATAATGGAAAATTGTAATGGTTAGAAGAACATAATAGAATGAAAATGCAATATGTTCCTTCCCTTTTTCTGAGTTGTTAAAAAATGAAGTTTGCTTCATTTTTTACCATGAAGCATTGAAATTTGCTTCATGCCATTTTATGTACTACCAGTCTTCCTTGTAAAATATAGGAACACTTCACACTTAACCAAGAGGGGGGGGGGTGAATTGGTTAGGCTTGGTAAATTAAAAATTTCTTAGACAAAATCAGAGTTTCCCTTAGGATCTTTATCACTTTTGAAACCAAGAAACCTTATTCAATCAAATGCTCAGGCCATGGTATCCAATAGCTCAAAATTTAATTGATAAACAAAGCCATACAATCAAGATAGACAGAATATGATCAAGATAGAGATAAGAATCAATACACAAAAGATTTATACTGGTTCACTTCAAATACTATGAAGTTACATTCAGTTTTCTTCCACTCAACACTAGAATGGAGTTCCACTATTGCAATTTTCTGTTCTTACAAGTAATTACAAAGTCTCCCTTTATTAACTCTAGATAAAGTACATAAATCTAAAACACTATTAGATTCTTAGAGACAAACCCTCTGAGAACACTACTCAGCACAACCCCTAGAGAAACCCTATCTCTAGTTTACCAGCAAAAATTCCAATTACAATAGACAAAAATTACATCCAAAATCAAAACGAAAATTACAGAAAGATTAACAAGAGAAACAACCTGATGATCCAATGATTAACAATGTAAATGATGGATTAACACAAGTTGAATTAACAAATTAAATCAGTTTCCCTTAATCTTGAATGAAATTTTGCTCAAGATTTGTAACGACCTAATTTCTAAGTTGATTTTATTACTAGTAATTTTACTTAGAATAAATTTTTTTCAAGAAACGTGTATTAGTAAAAATTCTAAGTCATTAAAATTTACAAAATATGTAAAGACTAATACATTAGTCAATGTTTCTGTTACAAAAGTTTATACAAGTACAAAACTCTTTTCAAATTCAGCCTAGTACATAGCTCCTTCAATATATCAACACTACTCCAGAGCCTCAAGGAACCTGACCAGGGCTGCCATCTAAGAAAAACATGAAACAAATCTTGTGAGAAATAAATTTCTCAGTAGGCAAAGCTAAATCTCGACCTTATTAGTAGGTTAGTAAAATCATTCAAATAATCAAACACATCCACAAGAAATATGCAACTATATGAATGCATGAGATGAACTATCCCAGGGCAAATGGCCTCCACATATCGTACTGTATGTGGCCACACTGAGTGTGGACGCTGCTATAGTCTTACGCAAACATGCATGAATTTTGTTATATATCCTTGCACCTGGGTACTACATATCGTACTGTATGTAGCATCAGATTTTGTTTCCCCAAAGCCTCGTACTGGACTTGGAACATGGAAACATGAATCCACCTATCTTATTCACATCAATATCCATAAAAATAAAATCCATAAGCAAAATACATATTCCCTTATGGAAAATATTTTCAAAATATCATCATATGTATCATAAGTATGGTTACACCACCATAATATATATCATAAGTATGGTTACACCACCATACCTTAATCAAGTAAGATTGTTGCCAAATTTTATGCATAACCAAAGAATATTTTTTAACTATAGAAAAATTATGTTAGTAATCTAACTAATATTCCATAATATATCTTTCAAATAATTTCTAATCCCTTGAAATTTTCATAATAAAAGATTAAAGCCTAGTATGCATCTTTTATTCTCCTTTCACCCACCACCTCACTAATTAATCCTCAAATCAAATAACCATTCAACTACATACCATTTCATCCTCTACTTCTAAAATTTAAATCAAAATATTTTCATAAAAATATCAACAGACAGCCCAAAATATCATCAAAATCACCTAAAAAAAATCATCAAATGGACTTCCATACATCACTAATATTGATGGGTATAAATCATCACCTATCTTATGGCTTAAATCAACATATTCTCATCAAAGAATAACCTTCAAATAGCACGAAATTCAAGCCTAAATAATAACCATAATTCAGCCTACTAAAGCATGTAAATTAATCCAAGCCATTGATTAACTAGAGATTTAAGCTTAGCCTACCTCAAGTGAGTTTGAATCTTGAAAATAGAATGGATAAATGGCTTCCTTCCTTCCTTGGGAAATCCTCTTAGAGATGAAGCCTTGATATCCTTCTTCTAAGCTTGTCAAAACTCTTCCTAAGGTTGCTAGGTTTTCACGAAATTTTGTCAAGATGGTGGAGTTTTCTTTTCTTACTTGATTCTAACTCTAAAGGAGAAAGATGAAATGAAGGTAGTATGAAGAGAGGATGTTCACGTGAAGGTGTATAGAGGAAAGCTTGGAGAAGGTCTTGCACTTAGGTCCTCCTTCCCCCTTTATATAGTGGTTTAGGATTCACTTTATGGAAAAATATCTCCTACACCATAATGACTTACATTTCCACTTGTCCACCCCTTTACAAGTGTCCCTATACTTGTCCAAATCATACAGGCTCTTAATTCTCCACCATCCAAGTGTCCAAGCTCTTGAAGTTTCTCCATTTCTCTTGCATTTTCGTGGAGTAGCTTGCCAAGGAAGACTTTTATGCTTTTTCTTTCATTCTTGAGTTTATCCCAAACCCATTTTAGTAAAATTCTAATTCTGGATTCGTTAACCGTTGGATCTCTTTAAAATTTTATAGGTACACTAATATCCCACATATGTAACTTTTGACCGTTGGGATTGTTGAAATAATGTCTATAGTTGTCCACGTGTTCTACCAAAGGAGATAAGAGAAGATTTTTCTTCTCATCTTGTATACATATTCCAAGTGTCCACCACTTATCTTCTTCATGAAGCTTGCCTTTACAAGTGGCTTATTCATGAATCTTCTCCCCTTTTCTACATCATTACACACATGAACTTCAAGCTTAAGGGGTAGGATGACAAGTTTTTCTTCCTTTTATGCCATTATATGTCATTTATGATGATGAATAAAATTCTAGTTTCAAGTAAGGCTTTTTCACATGGTATTTTCTTAAAAATAAATCTAGTTTAATTTGAATTTATTTTATCTAAAGATAATTGGGAAATATTAGAACTCTAGATGTTCCTAAGAATTTATGTCAATGATGGTTTAAATTAATCACAAGTAGTGTATACAAAGCAATATATAAACCTTACATACTAAATTGCTTTTTATCTTAATTTTGATTGGTCTAAACTTCTTCTGACCATCAAAATTACTAAACCATTTTGTTAAATATATTTATACATGCTATAATTATGAGAAAATTTATATGTATCATTTTTCCATATTTTTCTTATGCTTGAATTTTCTTAAATAAAGCCTTAAAGTTGTTATCTTGAAAAATTTCTAAAAATTTTATTCTAGAGTTTTGTGTCACAAATTATTTTGATACTTAGTTAGCTAAGTGTATTCTATAATTCCATCATATTTCTATAAAATTTCTAAAGTTATTTGAGCATTTTAGGCCTAGGGGCATATTGGTAATTTTGCCATTCATCATAGGGCATTTTGGTCATTTTCAAAATATGCAAGGGCATTTTTGTAATTTTAATCCTAAGGGTATTCTAGTAATTTCTACTTCATGGAAAGAGTGATTTAGTCATTTTTCTTCAAATATACTTGTATCCAAACATCATCACATTTCCACAAGTGCTTAATAAAATTTTGAGGATGCTACAAGATTGACTTACAATCTCATGATCAATGTAGAAGTAGAGCAAGCATGTAAAAACACTTTGAAAACACTGAGAACGGCTTTTAGAACTGTTTTGGCTTGATGGATATCAGTATACAACGTTACAAAATCAAGCAAAGTGATTTCCTATTTATAACAGAAAAACGTAACAGCTTTAATCGATTAATACGCGCCTAATAATCAATTATTTTGCTTATGTAATCGATTAATCCAAGAATGTAATCGATTAAAATGTTCATAAGCTTTTCTGGAATTTCTACAACGGGACAAATAATCGATTATTCCGACTTGTAATCGATTAAGACAAGAGGTTCATTTTTTTTTTCAAAATACACTATGTAATCGATTACTAACCTTGATAATTGATTAAACTAGGAAAACATATCAGTCATAGAAACAGAGTAATCGATTACTAGAAATGGGTAATCGATTAAAGCAGGAGCCATAGCCTTTCTAATTACACTGTGTAATCGATTACTAATCGAAGTAATCGATTATCTAGTACAAAACTTAGAGTTTAAACACAACATGTAATCGGTTACCATCTATGGTAATCGATTAAAGCAGGGAGAGGCTATTTTCAGATAAGCCTATGTAATCGATTACAGTATACGGGTAATCGATTATCCCAGCAAATCTTTAAATACATATATAAGCATGTAATCGATTACTACCCATAGGTAATCGATTAAAATGTTCAACAAGGCAATTTTCTAAAAATCAAAGGTATAATAATCGATTAATCCGATATGTAATCGATTACAATGTTCATGAAAGCTTTTCCAAGGTAAGTGAAGAACAAAATAATTGATTATTACGATGTTGTAATCAATTAAAACAACAAGAAAATCATTTTTCCAAAAATCCTTGAAACAAGTTTGAAACTTAACCATTTTATGAAAGCCTTGTGATTTTTATTAAACCATTTTAAGTTATTTATGAGTTAGAATGAATGCAATGCTTTAGGATCATCAGAATTGCTTTTCTTTTACATTTTATCCTAATTAATCTCCAAGTTGTCCTTTTCATGTTTGAAAGCTCAAAACTTTAGACTTGAATCAATCTTACTTATGCTTCAAGCAGCTCCCCCTGAATTCAACATTCCTCTGTCCTTTCTAACCCTTGAAGTGTTTCACAAAATTTCTTCCACTAATTTGATTTGCCATTGTTTCTCAGGGTTTATAGATCCTTGCAAGAAAATTGTTATGTCCTGGACAACATTGTATCCCACGTCTTCTTATGCCTTCTATTGAATATGAAAGAATCAAAATGGGTATCATAGAAGAAAAGGGAAGGACTTAACCGAAGTGGCTAAAGATGTCTGGAGATTTTTTTATTTTATCACAGGTAGACATTAATCTATTTAATAAGTATAAATGTATAATGGTTTTATATATGATATATATATATAACATAATATAATATAACTCTGGACCTATGCCCTTAGGCAGTGTGAAACCTTCTACTCAATGTCATGGTGCTATACTTTCTCTTGATTTATTTTGCAGTGAATTTAGCCTATGGATACTGGTTCGAGGGACATTTTTATGCAGCTCTAAACTCTCTGGTATGTATGTTGTGGTTTCATTTTAGGTTCATCTCAATACAAAATTTTTCTTTTGAATATTATAAGCTCTAAACACATGTGAATTCCATGGAGGCATAAGATCATAAATTTTATTAGCATAATTTCTCTTGCTGCTCTGCCCATGAAGGGCATTGTCTCCCTCTATCTTCTATCACTTTCTTATCATAATAGGAAGCTAGTTAGTTTATGATTAACACACGCACACACAAAATAATGTAGATTAAGATTAATAATTTTTAAAAAATTATAAGTGTAACCAACAGAGCCTACTATTGTAACCAACACATTCTATATCGGGCTCATATTCAACATATTTAATCAACAAAGACAACTTCTTATCTACATTCTATATCTTGTGAGATGTAACCAACACAACCTACTATTTTCCCATATATTATAAGTGTAAATACTATATAACCTTTCATCTCTAAATTCCATTCATTGCTTTCGGCAATGAAAGGAAAGCAAATAGTTTGTTACTTATACTTTTTCTCATCTCTTTTTTACTCAAATACCCTTAATGATATTTATGTTGATTCTGTACAGGTTGAAGTGGAATGCATTGATATTGGTGAACCCAAGAATACTGGTATGCATCATACTGTTTGAAGGGTGTATGTAATTGTATTGATATTGGTGAACCCGAGAATACTGTAATGTCTTAATTTAATTATTCTTTTAGCATTTGGCTTTTACATTTTAATAAGAATACCTATGTCCTGATCCTTATGTACACATGGCATAATGTTAATTTCCTTATAACATCTATGGAAGCCATGGAAGCTCTATGCGCTTATTTTTAAGTTACATAGAACATAGATTTCTTATTCCATGCATACTTTTAAAGTTTATGAACTGATACACTAACCTTATTTCCTCAATGTGTGTGTGAAACCAAACCCATATTTTTAATGACATGTAATATTAATAATTACAATAATTATTATAGTATTGAAATTTGAGAGAATAGAAATTGAATATATTATCTCAATTTTTATACTTAATCAAATAGGAAGAAAATAATTATAGAACTAATAGAAATGATTAAAATTAGAGAAATATATTAAGGAGTTTTTTTTATTAAAAAAATACCATTTTTGGCCAAAAAAAATACTATTTTTGGAAAAAAAAAGCACTTTGTGGCGGTTTTTAAACTGCCAGAAATATGAAATGTGAAAAATTAAAAAAAGTGAAAATAAATTTTATGGCGGCTAAAAGCTGCCACAATTTTTCTGACAGATTTACCAGCGTTCCTTTAAAAGTCGCCACAAATTTTTCTGACATCGTTGTTTCTAACCGTCGATCCTGACCGTCAGAAATTAATTTTGTGGCGGTTTTTAGTCTCCAGAAATGAATTTTTTAGCTGCCACAAAAATATAATTTTTTTTTGTAGTGGAAGGTCATATAGAAAAAGATAGAGTAAATTACACTTGCATTTTTTGTGTTTTTTTTTTCAAATTACATTTGATAATTCTCATTTTTTGTACTCTATAAAAAGCCTTTTAATTGTTTAGGTCATATTACACCTAAACCTTCATCTTCCTAAACATTGTTTAATAATTTAACATCACATGATTTTTAAATTAAATTTATGTATAAAATACTTTTATCTTCTTCCTCAAAATCTCATTTTGGATTTTACAAACTATCTTTTTTTTCCACAACCCATCTTCACTTACCACTACCATCGTAGCCACCATCACCACCGTAGCCATCGCCGCCACCGCCATATCCACCTCCACCACCTCCTCGTCTCCTACTGCTTTGGCCACATCACCTCTGCATCTGGTTCCCTGAACACTAGTGTTGTCGGGGCCAATGATATCAACAGTCTTGACGCGTTCGTTAGAATCAAATTCAAGGGAGGGATATTAGGTGTAATTTAAGAAAAAATATAAGGAGTGCGAGTGTAATTTACTTTAATGGACAATTTTGTTTGTTCATATTCAGATATTTCAATTGACGTTAGTTAACTACGTTAACAGAAGAAGATAAAAGTAATGTATAAAAATGAAGAAATATAGAGTAATATTTGAGAAAAATACAAGAAGGAATGCAAGTGTAATTTAATCAAAAAGATAGTGTTGAATAAGTAGACAAACCATCTCTTTCTAGCCTTTATGCAATGACGCTGCACAAATTTGAATACAAGTTTAACTAGGAAAAAATAATTAATTTTATGATTAGAATACCGTTTAGAATAGTTGCCTAAAGATTAAGATACCCTTACTCAGAGGCAATTAGTTACTTGTGCTAGTTGACAAAGCAATGTAACATTGTCAGCTACTACAGCTAAGTAAATCAAAGGGCAAAAGAACTCAAATAATACAATTATAATAAAACATTACTAATTTTGGGCTGTTTACAAACTAATTACCAATCTGGGGCAGTGGGTCACGCCTAAAATTGGGCATGACCGGTCACGCCCAGATTCAGGCATGACCAAGGGGGGGTCACGCCCAATTTTGGGCGCGTTCCACCACAGGGTGACATGTGTCATGCACAGATGGAGTAATGCGTATATAAACTTCGGACGATCATAACTTTTGACTGAAATGTCCGATTGAGACGTAGTTTGTGTCAAAACGCTTGAAATTGAGAGGAGAAGCCCTGGGCAAATTTTCAAAGGGATTTGGTCAAAATTTTGTTCCAAAAAATGTTTCTAAGTGCCTCAAAATTATGATTTAATCTTCGAACATCTAAAAATTTTATTGTTTTCTACTTTTTTAATTATTTAGTTAGTTAATTGCATGTTATTTTTTATTTTTTTAATTACCTCTTAATTTCGAGCGTTATGACATATCATACACCTAGATTGGACATTTCTATCAAAAGTTAGACCATTTGAAAGATATATTGAACGTTATTTTTTAATGTTATTTTCTATCAAAAAATGTTCATAAAGATAAAATAGCATGTTCGTATTATTTACACATTTAATGTGTGTAATTCTTGTTTAAGAGGTGCTAATTACTCTTTACAATTTATATATATGCAAGTAAAATTCGTCAAAACTTATATTGTTGTTTACGCATAAGAAACACACGATTAATTACTATATTTAAGTCATTTTTCTGTGACGTATCCTCCAACTAAAGACATTGGAGTTCTAGACTCTGGACTATTGATGGAAAGGCCATCAAGATTCAAGAGGCAACATCAACCTGTTGCTAGTTAGCATGCTCTAGGAGCCTTATTGTGATTAAACTTTAATTTTGTACATGTTTAAAAGCATAAATCAAGTAGTAAAAAAAATAATAAATCAAAATTACTTTGAATTAAATATTTAATGAAAATAATGAAGCACATAATAAAATCACTTTGAATTAAACAAAAATTCATTAGAAAACTAAAAACAGAATCAATAAATGTGCACACATGAAATGTGTAAATAATAGGAACATGCTATTTTATTTTTATGAACATTTTTTGATAGAAAATAACATTAAAAAATAACATTCAATATATCTTTCAAATGGTCTAACTTTTGATAGAAATGTCCGATCGAGGTGTACGATATGTCAAAACGCTCGAAATTAAGAGAGATAATTCAAAAAATAAAAAATAGCATGCAATTAACTGACTAAATAATTAAAAAAGTAGAAAACAAGAAAATTTTTAGATGTTCGAAGATTAAATCATAATTATGAGGCACTTAGAAGTATTTTTTGGAAATTTTTTTTGACCAAATCCCCTTCAAGAATTTATCTAGGGCTTCTTCTCTCAATTTCGAGCGTTTTGATACAAACTACGCCTCAATCAGACATTTCATTCAAAAGTTATGACAGTCCGAAGTTTATATACGCATCGCTCCATCTGTGCATGACACGTGTCACCTTGTGGTGAAATACGCCCAAAATGGGGCATGACCCCCCTTGATCATGCTTGAATCTGGGCGTGACTGGTCATACCCAATTTTGGGTGTAATTTACTACCCCAGATTAGTAATTAGTTTACAAACAGTCTTAAATTGATAATTTTTTTATTAAAATTGTATTATTTGGATTCTTTTACCTAAATCAAAGCCTCCCGCATACTGTGCCAGTGATCAAACCATCTAGCTCTGCCAACAAGTGCCGTTTTGTCAGCTGCACCATGTAGTAGGCCCTGACACATTAATAGACATCCAAGCCCAATGGTCTCAATTCTTGCATGTCACCCTTTCTACAATGATTAAATTAGGATCTAAGTTTTTGTTTCCTTTTTTCTTTTGTTCCCCATAACCCACTATTGGGTGAAATTCCCCATCTATAGTGTCACTCCCTCCATGATCTACAACATCATAGTATCATCAATATAACAAAATTGGGTTCCAAGTTAAGATTTTTTTTTGTAAAACTTAAAAAGTTATCTTTTATCACTTAGCACAATTATAGTTACTATTGCATAGTTGTGGTCCAGCCCCACTTCCCTCGTGAATTATCAATATTATTATATTATTATGATGATATATTTGCTGGTGAGTACATTAGTGATTAATTAGTGAGAAGGATTTAATAACACACCACTTGTGTGGCCAGTGAGAGAAGGAAACTAGAGATAGATAGATGGGTGGTCAGGTTTTTATGGTAGGTGACTAAACAACCACCTTCAGCTCACATGCCTTCTTTATCTGTAATATAAAATCCTTGCCTTTTTATCTCCTCATGTCATGTGTTATGACGTCCAGTACCTATCCCTATTTTTTCAACACCTCATTCATTTTCTTTGATGCAAAGAAAAGATAATTACCCACAAAAATCTCACTTTTGGAATTTCACACTACAATTAGTATTCATACAAGTTGCCACGGGGGGGTAAGAGTGTGTGAAAACAACAGCACAAGTGTTAAAAATCTGTTAAACCAAATTCACGAGCTTGAAATTTGCAGCAAGGAATTTATTCCTTGAAGTATGAACAAAGTAACCAACAAATATCACCCCCACCAAAAAAAAAATATAGAAAATGAAAAAAAGAAACATATGGAAAAAAGTTCCTTATGAACTTCTTGAAGAATAACAGAAATACCTCAAGGAAGACATGAATCCAGTAAAGAATTAATGAAATAAGTTCATAAACTTTTTCTATACAGTTTGGAATCTTCACTCTGAAGTTGAATTGCAGTTTGAACTTTGAACCTCTGCTGGAATGAACTATGATAGGTTTAGTTTAGTTAGAAATGAGGCCAACCAGTGCCTCCTGCTTGTGATTTCCTCCTACTACCCACCAAGGTTTGTAATGCTCAGCATGGCCATGGCTAGTACCTTCTTCCTCTGTAGAAGCAGGAAGGTTAAGGTCAAAAAAGTCCCTAATTTCTGGTGCTGGTTCCTGAAGTACAATTGTTTGACTTTGAAAATTTCTAGCACTCTCAGACCCACCAGCCAAGTGATGAGATCTCTTGTGGCCACCCAATGCTTGGCCAGATGGAAAAATCTTGAGGCAAATTGGACACTCATGCACTTGCCCCTTCTTGGAATCTCTCACTGTGTTTACCTCATTGTCAAAATCAGTAATAGCAGTAGTCGTAGTAGTAGTAGTAACAGTAGTAACCATTTCATGTTCTTCCACATACTCATTCTTCAGAAGCTTATTTTCTGTTGTAGGGTCAGGGGAGAGTTCTGCTTCCAACTCGGTGCTTTTCTCACTGCTCTCATTTCTTGAAGCGAAGCAACCCTTGATCCTCTTGTGACTAGCTCTATGGCCTCCAAGTGCTTGGTATGAGTGGAAGATTTTCTTGCAAGTAGTACACTCAAACTTTCCTCTCTTGTTGGAGCTTTTGCTGAATTCACCTTCTGAGGGCTTCTTGTTCACCCAACTCTCCAAAGAACTTGACTTCAAATCAGAGTCCATAAACTTTGCCTTGATTGAAGTGTACTTCTTGTTACTATTATGATTATCATCTGTTTCATTGTCCTCAAATGCAGACTTAGAAACCATGGTCTTGTGGACCCCAAATCCACTTCCAGGACTCTGAGAACCCAAAAGCTCTGAACTCATTTTCCCTTTTGAGTTGAGATTTGAAGCATCCAAATTGCAAAACTCCCACTTCACATCCCTTGGTTTGGTGACCTTTTTCTCAGAACTATTAGAGATAACAACCCTCTTGCCCTCAGCCTTAGAATCCAAATAGGTTGGAACCAAAGAAGGAGATTCAAACTGCATTGAATTAACAGAATTGAGACCACACCAAGGACTCACATCCCTACTAAGCATCATCAAACTCATTGCGACCTCTTCCTGCTCCTGCTCATGAGCCTCAGAAACAAGGGACACAGAAGAAGTTGAAGGGGCCATGTACCTTGTCCTTCTCCTCTTGGATCTTCTCCTTCGATTCCGAGCCGTGGCCTCATTCTCAGAGTGGCTATCATCCACCAACACCATCATCTTCTGGCTCTGGCTAGCATTGGTATTATTATCATTCCACGAATCCTGATCCTCCAATAATAAGCTGCTGCTGCTGTTGTTGTTTTGGGACAATTTCTCAGAGTGGCACTTCATGTGACCAAACAGAGCTTTCCAAGAGTGAAACCCTTTGCCACACTCTTTGCACAACTTGTCCAACACCAACAAAGTAGTGTGGTTGTTGTCCTCACTCGAATCATTGAACCTCCAAGTCTTCTTCGGATTCTCCCTCAGACCATACCCTCCTCCATTGTTAGTTCCTCCTTGATCAGAATCTCCTTCTCCTCCACCATTGTTGTTGAAAGGTGAAAACTTCTCTGCCTCGGTTGAAACATTGGTGGTGACATGTGACCTCATGTGGCCACCCAAGGATCTTCCACAAGGGAAGCTCTTGCTGCAGAATTTGCACATGTGTTTGACTTCTTGATCTTCTTCCATTAGATTGATTTTTCAAGAGGACACACACGCACGGATCAGCAAAGAAAGCAAATTAACCACACTTTCTTGATCACCACCAACACAAGAGAAATCGATCACAAGGGAAAAACAGCAATACCCCAGATCAGCATCACATCTTGAAAGTGGTTGGAGAGAAGAAAAAGAATGAGAAGAAGAAGAGAAACCCCATGTCTGAAAATTGCAAGGTGGTGAGTGCAAGATCTAAGACAGAAAAAAAAAGAGGAAAAGAAAAGGGACAAGAGAACGTGTAGTAGTAGCACAAACTATTATATAAACTATAAAAGCTTTTTCTTTCTTTCTTTCTTTCTTTCTTGATAATACTGCTAGCTATGCACCACGCACTAGTACTAGTAGCTCATCGTGTCCTTTGGAAGAAAAAATCAAAGTTTGAAGCGGCGGTGGAGGAGTTGAGTTGTGTGAGTTACCTTAGTTAATTTGTAGTTAATTTGCTAATGATAGCGATGATGGATGAGGAAGCCAAGGGAGAAAAGAACAAACAAAGGAGTGAGTGAGTGAGTGAGCGTTTGTTTCTCCAATTCTTTCTCTCTCTAAAACTTGACTATATTAGGAGGAGGAGAAATCCATGCATGGAAGCAAAGTTTTATTAATAAAAAAGAAGAAAGAAAGAAAGAAAAAAGTGATAAAGAGAGAGGGACAGCACGTGTACTCAACTGAGGATCCTACGCCACCCCTTGATCCAACGGTCTCAGATTGGTCCACGTCATCGTCCATTTGGAACCTGCTGAAACTAACTGCTTTCCTCCAAACTATTCCTTGCTTTGTCTTGCTATTAAGGAAATGCCTCTTCTCTCTCTCTCTCTCTCTCTCTCTCTGTGTTGTACTACTAATGCTATAAAACACTTCAAGTGAAAGTTCCACTTTCTGGCCGTTATTCTTCTGGACTTTCTATTACTGATATGGTTTTTCATTTGTTGGATTTACAACAGATTTTTCTTGTGGGTCCCCTACCTGGCTTAGGCTTACCCTCGGCCTCCAATTGCTTCATATTCCACCCACCAAGACTGTTACTAGCTACTATTATCATTGAATAAAATTCATGTTGTTAAATTATTCACTTGATACTAACGTCTAATGAGTGAGTTATTATAATTTGTCTTGTATCTATTTTTAATTTCTACGATTCAAAAAAAAAATAAAAATTCACTTGATGTTTAAAATTTGTTTTCTTTTTAAGTTTCTGTCTCTATGATCAAATTATAAGTTTTAGTTCTTCCATAATTTTTATTATGATTTATCATGAAAATTTTTGTAGTGGTTCTAAGAAAGTTATACATTTGTGTTTGTTATAATGAACAAAACTTGACAGATAAAACTTACAGTTTTCTTATGTATGGATTAAACTTAAAACAAGGACAACTACAAGAATCAAGTTAATAATTTAACCTTTATCAAATAATGTGTCCTATTCTCTGTATAGAGTTTCATTAGTATCATTTAATGAGACTTATGAAAATTTTATTCAATAATATAAAATATATTAATAAGCTAAGTATTAGAAAGGGTAGTGTAAATTAACCTTCCTCTTCTGACAAAAGTCTGTCGATGCCACTGTTTTCTTGATTTTCCACTACTGGGATTGAATAAGGCACATTCAAGGGCATTTTGGTAAAGTGAAATTTCTCAAACATTTGGATAGGTGGGTCATTATCAAGTGGGGTTGCCTGCTATTTTATTTTATTTGTTTTAAGTTCTTATTCTTGAATATTGGTTGCTCTTACCCTTGGATATAAAGTCCATTTCTTTTAGTTGCACCTATAGCTGAACTGAGCCATGCCACCAAAACACAAGCCAGGTACAAGCTGAGCTGGTGAAGTAATGCGCAACTAAAAGCTGACACATTTATTTGAGTCCAAGAGTGTATCACCATGATATCTCTTTTTTGTTTCAATACCCTTTTGGAATTGTCTATGTAAAACATTGTAAATGCCCTAAGGAATTAAGGAATTTAATTTAGCTGGTTAAATATAAATATAAATTATTGTAAATTCTCAATAATTATCTTCATTTCTTATGGATAAAAAAATCTCCAAGGATCAATTAATAAACCTAAATTCTCCAAAATTGTTTATTGGATGCAAACAAGAATATGGAGAAGTTATCCATTAGAGGAGTGTTAGCTAATGCCTGCTAGTAAGGTCAGTTGGGCACTTTGATCCCTTTTGGTTACCCTCAATTCATGTAAAGGATCAAAGTAGTCATAAGAAACTTTAAACTTCTACTTATTTGCTGTTTTTTTTTTTTTTTTAAAGTCTTTTAACTGCTTGCAAACAAAGTTCCTGTGATACTCTTTGTCTTCTGGTGCCTTGTAAAGGTTTTGTAGTTTATTACAATGATGAAAGTTATATAAAACAGATCTTTCGTTGGAGTTTAAATTAGTGGAGAAGCAAAGTAATTTACTAATTCTGGACCGAGTTATGTTAAATCCAATGATGTTGATCTGGATCTTCCCGTGTTTTCTCTCACCACTTGGATTCTTTCTGTCATGGAAAGTTTTGTAGCATGTTCCATGTAAAAGTTACACCCCACTGAAATTAATTTTTAAGTATTGAGGGAATCTGTGGTATGTTAAATATGATATTTGTTTTAAATGAATAAGGTTCTTTTAAAACAAACAAATAATGATCTATCAATTATTGACTAATTTATATCATTATCTTATGGTAATTACTTTGAAGGTGCTTAAAAGACATTTTTAACTTTGAAATGATTGAAAATATTATTGAGAATTAGTCTTCTCTTTATTGGTATAGATTTTGTTTAATAAGAATCACACTAATAATATAGACATTATAAAATCATACGAAATAATAAGATATATATCATATACTGATAATTAATATATAAAAAAAAAAACAATTTACATCATCACTATATCATATATTTTACTGTGATGCTAACAAATTAGCATCATGCACACTATTCCAGTCTACCTAAGCTAATCATTACAAGAGAGAAAGTTGAGGAAATACATACAAAAAAGTAGGGGCAACAATATGATTAGAAGATAAATTAATTAAAGGTATCCTCTTAAATTAGGCATCACTACTCTAGTTCCTTGATCCACCCATATAAGATATAAATAATACATACAAGCTGTCCAATGTCGCGATCAGTAATTGCTAGGACTCATCAAGAGGCAATGCCGGCAATTTTTTATGAGTTGAGCTAGAAAGATTTTGTAAAAAATATTACTCGTAATTATAATTTTAATCAAATTTAATTATGTTCGAATCGTTGGATAAGATAAAATAACAAGAATTTTCTGTTAAAAAAAAAAGACAATAGCAGAAGTTATTCTAACACTGCAGTCAACATGACTACCAAAGATAAGAAATTATAACGATAACTGCCAATCAACCTGTTTATTATTCATGTATTTTTTAATTTTAAGTAAAATTTTAAACTATAAATTAAAATATTTAAGTTTCCAGAAATATATAACTTAAATAAATAAACAATAAAATTTAAGTAGTTTTAAATTAGGAGAAAAGGTACTTTTTAGAAATGAAATAATTTTAAATATAAATTACTAAGATTTGAATTGATTTTTTTTAAAGAAAACATTTAGAGAAATGTGATATTTGAAAAAAATGACAAAAAATTTAAAATTAATTAATAATTTTAAAAAATTGACAGACACACAGATATATAAGTTTAAATAACAGTGAATCAATGTGTCTCAAAAAAACTTTGATAGAGATGTTTTTGTGCTTAAAAATACGTTTATATATATATATATATATATATATATATATATATATATACTCTATGGTCATCAACATTGAAGTTACAGGTAATTTTTTGAATTGAGAAAATTTTGGAGTATATAACCCACTTCCATATATATATATATATATATATATATATATATATCACTACTTGCTCATTATATTTACTTTTTTTATTACAAGAATATCAATTACATTATTTAATATATTTTTAAATTTTATTATTTGATAAAATTCATGAAACTAAGCCTTTTTTATGAGACCCAAAGGTGTAAAAACGGACTACCAAACCTAATACAGGCTTACAAGATGCATATTTCAAGTTAAAGTGGGACGAGTTCAGAGCATTTAATTTCAGTTCACCGCTTTTAGAATGAAATTCAAACCTAGATTTCAGACTAAATCCGAATCACGATATGATTGGATCAAACTATAAAAATTTGCGTTTAATTTTGTCTCAAATTAAATCTAATATTCAACCTATAACTTGCGTTAATCTTACATTTTATCATACGAGAGTGGAGTTGGCCCACCTATAACTTGATCTATATCACCTCTAATGCAACCTAAATAATATTCGTCTAATACTAAAGAATGAGATATCTGTGTACCATGCGTGCTCTCCAAAATACTTTGTTCTTACATTGCAAAAATTGACGTGTTACTTCCTTATACGGTCACCATGTTATACTTTTATTCATTTTCAATGATACTACACGTTAAAAGTGATACATTACATTTTATATCTCACAATATAATTTAAAAATAGTTTGTCTCATATGTTATGAAACAAAAAAGAATATTCAAAAATATATTAGTAGGAGTAAAATTGAATAGAGCAAAAGTAAGCTTGAGAGACTTATATGTACATGTACTGTTGCAAATGGGTGTATTATTTAAAATCAAGAAAGGCAATTATAAGAGGAATGAAGTTAAGATAATTACCATAGTGATAGTTTTTAAAATGGTCGGCCAGTTCAAACGAGAATCGGTTAGGTGATGGATTCAGAAGCTTTAAAAATTGGAGCATTTCAAAATTGATCAAATTAACCGATATAAAATCGATCAAAAATTGGTGTTGAACTCTAGGAACCAATTTTGTTTGTTTGTTTTTTTAGCTTTTTTTATTTATTTATTTAACCTAAAATAATTTTAAGATAAATAAAAATACATTTTTAAATATTTCACATAACTATCAACTATTTTCTCAACTATTATTAATTTTTATCTTATAAAACATATAATTTAATCATTTTTACTAATTTATAATTTTTTTAGATCCTAATTTTTTAATTATATATTATTTTATTACTTAAAATATTATATAATATTAAAAAATACAAAACCAATTCAACTACAATTGAACCATTGAATCGGCCCAATCATTAATCAAATTTTTAAAAACATTGGTCATTATTGAAAAATTACCGATGGAGTATTAATATTTGGACACCCCTATAATGTTAACACCTCATTAACACCTAATATTTCTCTCTATGCATGTCTTTCTTCTTAACAAATCATATTATCAATCAAATCAATTATTTATTCATCCTCTCTTTCTATCTCTTTGTAATATCTGGAATCTTAACCATGAGTTTAAGCCTAGTTTAAGCTTGGATTAAGCTTTGGGGTTAGTATTTAAGTTTAGGGAATATAATTAGGCTTTAGAATCTGTTGAAAGCTGTTTGAAATGCAAGTTTTGGGTTTTCTGGCATATGGCGCGACCCACTTGGGATGTCACGCGAGTCGCGTGATATGGCCGAGAGGGTGGTGCGAGTCGCGTGGCAGTCCACGCGAGTCATGTGGAAAGTGGCCAGGAACCTTGTTTTTCTTCTGGGGCTCCACGCGAGTCACGTGGGATTCCACGCGAGTCGCGTGGAAGGCCAGAAAGATTGGCGCGAGTCGCGTGGAATAGTGGCGCGAGGTGCGTGGGATCGACGGTTTGCTTTTATAAAAGGTCACTTAGGGCTG
>PYAF01005140.1:12491-61128 GCA_007407185.1 Glycine tomentella | reverse complement strand
CAACAAACTTAAGAGTGATCTAAGGTGGCATGTATCCAAACTTGCTGAATTGCAAGATGAGCTTTGTAAGTTGAAGGAAGATCATGAAAAGCTTCTCTCAAGTTACAAAGAAGTTGGATGTACATGTTCCTCAGCCAACTCTAAGGTTGATGATCTCAATAATATGCAAAAAGAATTTGATGAGTATAAGCTATGTGCAAAAAAAGAAAACATGAGTTTACAAACTGAAAATAGTTATTTGATTGATTTGCTGAGAAAGTATTTCAAAGGTAAATGTAACTTAGATGAGTTACTAAGTGTGCAAAAGTTTGTTGGTGATACTTATGGATTGGGATATAAACATGGAGCTAGAACACAAAACAAGCTTGTGTTTGTACCACCAAAACATAAGAATCGAAGAAAGTATAATCAATCAAATCTCTATCAAAGATTCACACATGCTAAATCATCAAAGAATCTTACTTGCAATTATTGTATGCTTAAAGGTCACACATCATATAAGTGTTATGCTAGAATATTTTATGTTCCTAATGGTGAATGTATATGGATTGAGAAAAGAAAGAAACCAACTAACCCCTTTGGACCCAACTTAAATTGGGGACCCTATCTCTCCTTCTAAAATGATTTGTGCATATGTGTCTTAGAGCAAAATCTTCAACTTGGTACCTTGATAGTGGATGCTCAAGACACATGACTGGAGACATATCCATGCTAACAGATGTTATACTTGAAGACAAAGGATATGTTACCTATAGAGACAACAATAAGGGCAAAATAATTGGGCTAGGAAACATTGGAGACAACTTGTCTACAAAGATTAAGGATGTGCTGTATGTTGAAGGGCTGAAACACAATTTGCTGAGTATTAGTCAATTGTGTGACAAAGGATTTAAGGTCACCTTTAACAATGAAACTTGCTTAATACATGACAGCAAAAGTGGCAAAGTGGCACACATTGGTAAGAGAAAGGGTAATCTATGTCTTGACTATTGACCATGCATTCATACATAAAACTGATTGCTTGATAAGTAAAGTGAATGAAACATGGTTGTGGCATAGAAGAACATCTCACATAAACATGCATCATCTTAACAAGTTAATTAGAAAAGACCTAGTAATTGGTCTACCCAAGCTCAAGTTTGAGAAGGACAAAATTTGTGAAGCATGTCAAAGAGGAAAGCAAACTAAAAAGTCATTTCAAAGTAAGAATATGATTTCTACCTCTAGCAGTCTTGAATTGCTTCACATGGACTTATTTGGACCTTCTAGAACCATGAGCTTAGGAGGAAACTATTATGGACTTGTTATAGTGGATGACTACTCTAGATACACATGGACATTATTCTTAAGATCTAAAAGCCAAGCATTCTCAGCTTTTAAGAAACTTGCCAAAGTTATTCAAAATGAAAAGGACTGTAAAATTGTTTCAATTAGAAGTGACCATGGTGGTGAATTCCAAAATGAACACTTTGAAAAGTTTTGTGAAGAATTTGGAATTAATCACAGTTTTTCAACTCCAAGAACACCACAACAAAATGGTGTTGTGGAGAGGAAAAACAGATCACTAGAAGAAGGAGCAAGGACTCCAAAATGAAACAAAGTTACCTAAGCATTTTTGGGCAGATGCTGTGAGTACAGTGTGTTATATTCTCAATAGGATTCTCATAAGGCCTATTTTAAAGAAAAATCCTTATGAAATCTATAAAGGGAGGAAACCAAATATATCTCACCTTAGAACATTTGGTTGTAAATGCTTTGTATTGAATAATGGCAAAGATAATCTTGGTAAGTTTTATTCAAAAGATGATGAGGCTATCTTTCTAGGATATTCCTTGCAAAGTAAGGCTTATAGAGTCTTTAATAAAAGAACTTTGTGTGTTGAAGAGTCAGTCCATATTGTATGTGATGAAACTAACCCTTCTCAAGTACAAGTTTTGAGTGATAATGATGCAGAATTCAAAGAAGGAAAACAGCAGCAAGTAGATACTGAAAAGCCAGTTGAGGATGAAACTAAAGAAGATACAACTCAAGGAACAATTACACCTAGACACAAGGAATGGAGAACCTCAAGAGATCTTTCATTGGACAACATTATTGGTGATGTATCAAAGGGAGTATCAACTAGATCTTCCTTAAGAAATCTTTGTTGTACCATGGCTTTTGTATCACAAATTGTACCTAATAACATTGAACAAGCCTTATTAGATGAACATTGGTTGATTGCTATGCATGAAGAACTAAATCAGTTTAAAAGAAATAATGTTTGGGAACTAGTACCTAGACCTTCCACTCACACACCTATTGGCACAAAATGGGTATTTAGGAACAAGCTGGATGAAAGTGGCATTATAATAAGAAAGAAAGCTAGATTGGTTGCTAAGGGATACAACCAAGAGGAAGGCATTGATTATGATGAAACTTATGCTCCAATTGCTAGGCTAGAAGCTATTAGATTACTTCTTGCATATGCTTGTGTAATGAACTTTAAATTGTTTCAAATGGATGTGAAAAGTGCATTTCTTAATGGTTATATTGATGAAGAAATATATATTGACCAACCTCCTGGTTTTGTAGATCACCAATTTCCTAACCATGTGTACAAATTAAGAAAAGCATTATATGGATTGAAACAAGCACCAATATCTTGGTATGAGAGACTAAGCAAATTCTTGCTTGATCAATCATTCTCAAGAGGAGAAGTGGATAAAACTCTGTTCATCAAAAGAAAGAACAAAGACATGTTGATGGTACAAATATATGTTGATGATATCATTCTTGGTTCTACTAACCACTCCATGTGTAAAGATTTTGCAGCAAGCATGCAAAGAGAATTTGAAATGTCTATGATGGGGGAGCTTACATTCTTTCTTGGTCTGCAAGTCAAACAAATGAAGAATGGAACCTTCCTAAGTCAATCAAAATATTGCATTGAAATGCTGGGGAAGTTTGAAATGGAAAGTTGCAAAACAGCAGCAACTCCTATGGGAACTTCCACTTATTTTGATTCAGATGAAAAAGGAAAAAGTGTTGATGAGTCAAAGTATAGAGGGATGATTGGATCATTGCTCTATCTTACAGCAAGTAGACCGGACATTATGCTAAGTGTTTGTCTATGTGCCAGATATCAAGCTAATCCAAAGGAGTTTCATCAAACAGCTGTAAAAAGAATCTTCAAATACTTAAAGTCCACTCCAAAAGTAGGACTTTGGTATCCTAAAGGTATTGCAATCACTTTAATAGGTTATTCTGACTCTGATTTTGCAGGATGCAAATTGGATAGAAAAAGCACAAGTGGAACTTGTCACTTACTAGGAAGTTCTCTAATTACTTGGCAATGCAAAAAGCAATCTTGCGTAGCATTATCAACAGCAGAAGCTGAGTATATATCAGCTGGAAGTTATTGTGCTCAAAGTTTATGGTTGAAGCAACAACTTCAAGACTTTGGTGTAGCTTCATCAAATACCATTATTATGTGACAATACAAGTGCTATAAACATTTCAAGGAATCCAATCATGCATTCAAGGACAAAGCATATTGAAATAAGACATCACTTCATCAGAGATCACATTCAGAAAAGTAACATTAAAGTTGAATTTGTTGATAGTAAGAATCAATTGGCTGATATCTTCACTAAACCTTTAGATAGAGAAAGATTCTTTACATTGAGAAATATGCTTGGAATATTGGATGAATCAAGTTTATGTTATGTGATGTTTCCATAACTAATTTCATCATTGATGTATTCAAACAATTGTATGATTAATAAACAATTCATCATGATGGTTGAAGTAATTGTTGTTTGCTGCATAAAACTCTTGATATTTGGACAAAAGCTGTTATAATTGATTACATTGAGAATCTAATCGATTATCTGTTCATCATGTGCTATTTTAAAACTTGTCGAAGCTGTAATAATCGATTACTTCATCGGAATAATCGATTATTTTCATTCGTGATTCCAGAAAAATCTTGCTTACTTTGGAATAATCGATTACAGTTATATTATAATCGATCACATGTAGCTGATAGATTTTTCAGATTTTTGGAACTTTCTGGAATAATCGATTATTCTGTTTCTGCTGGCTTTGAAAAATACCTTCACTCTGTCTTAATCGATTACAATTAAATGGTAACGATTACAACTTTGCAGATTTTGAATTTCAGCCTAAAATAATCGATTACACTATTGAAATAATTGATTATTTCCGCAGTTACTACAAAAATCTGACAGTTTTCAAATCACCCAACTGCTGCTAAGCACTACTTATTGCCATCAAAGCCATTATGGACGTGTTTAAGTCCACAACAACCATAATCTGTTCGTATTCCAACTGATCACTAATCTTAGTGCCTATAAATTGAAACCTTTAGCCTTTGGTACCTCACAACTATACAACTCCTCTTAAACCCTCCTAGTATTTGCTTCATTTCTGGTCTGTAGTCTCTCAAACCTTTTCCTTTTTGTGCCTTTACAATGTCCACATCAAAAAGAGTCAAGAAATCCAAAAGGAAAGCTGATGCTCAGCATTCTGTTAGGATTTTTCCACGGCAAGCGTACCGTTCTTTCGTTGTAAGTTTCGAATTTATAAGATCGTCTCCACAGGGATTTGAGTTTACGTTGGTTGGTTAAATTTGTTACCAGTTTAGTAGTTTATGTACAGATGATAAAAGCGAAGGTTCATTTGATTGATGACGTAAAGTAAAGATTACGGAAAACAAATAAATGATTACGGAAAATAAGTAAACGAGTCAAATCAAGGAAGTGTAGGATTGGATTTCGTCTTACTTATCCCTTTAATTGATTTTACCTATGCATTTTCTATTCTTGTTGACGCACACATTTAGGTAACCTTAATTCGATTCCTCACAATTAAGCCATATGGATATTTTACTAAATATCGATCCCTCGCATATTTAATTAAATACCCAAGCATTAAGATCATATTCACGTGTTTAATGCGATCAAAACGTTATGCCCTATTGCTAGCAACGTAACATAACGAGTAATTTCATTAAGTTCAAACCCTAAGATTACTTTCCAGTCTCACTTAGGAATTTAAGTTCGTGATCCTAGTGATCAAGTAGAATCAAGCATTAAGCGTAGAATGAAATTACCAACAAGAAATCGAACGATGCATAAATAATTAAAAGAGCATAGGGATAAGAAAAGTACGTCCAATCCTTAGGGAAGTTTAAGCGAACATCGGCAGAACCTCCTCGAGAGAACCACTGACTAAGCTCGACATGCTCTGGCCTTCAAATTTCGTCCCTATTTATAGATTTTGGGGTCCTGGGTGCTTTGGTCGCCCAGGCCACCAATTTCTTCACAAAATGGGCGCTTGGACGAGTTAGGAGGCTGTCTTGGAACTTGTTGCTCGCCTAGGAGAGCAAAATAGGCATAAACTGGTCGCCTGGGTGAGTTAAAAGCTTAGTCTTGAAGGATCTTTGGGCCTTGGTGCTTGTTGGGCCTAGAATGCTGTTTGGGACTTCATTCTTTGCTTAGTTCACTCACAGCTCTTGGTTTTCGCAGCTTGATTCTTCCGTAACCTTTAAACCTAGCAAAATTAAACATTTGATTGGACGAAATCTTTTCAAAACACAAAAGCATAACTTAGCTTGATATAACCTTCAATTAACTAGGTTTCTAGGGTTAACTTGTGAATAATTCAATTAAAATAATGGATAAGTGCCATATTTGAATTCTATTTTTACTAAAATGTGGCACTTATCACCTTCCAACCTTGTTGTCAATAGACTTGATCATTGGTTTACCAATGAAGCCCATAGGATGAATTATATGCAATTCAATGCTACTAAACTCCTATGTCCACCAAAATACCTCAATCCTACTTGGTTCATACAAGAAGGATTCAACTTTCCTCACCTTCTTGAACAACAAGGCTTGATCAAGTTTGTTCAAATGAAAGGAACCTTCTATCCGGATTTGGTCAAATTCTTCTCTACTTTCTCGAAGATAACCATGCATGGAACAATTCATTCTCAAGTAAATGGTGTTGCAATGGAGATTACTCCAGAGATATGGCATGAGGTAGCTGGTATTACATTTGATGGTGAACGTCGCTTTGAAGAAGAAGCTGAAGGCTACAATAAGATGGATACCTACAAAAGTATGTTGATTGATCCACATATGAATGTGCGATTGAGATTAAGCACTGGACCTATGACGCATGAAGACCGCTTGCCTCACTACATCATCACCTACATTCTCACCCCACGCACTACCAATCACACTCAAGCAACAGATGATGATCTTCAGGTTGTATATGGACTAAAGAAGGGGATTAAGCTCAACTGGATCATGATTATCCAAGAAGTCATGCAGAAATCCAAAAGGCTAGTGAACTATCCTTTTCCTAATGCTGTTTTGGTATCTCGATTTATTGACTACTTTCAAGTTGATGTATCAAATGAAGTAATGGATGATACCAATGCCAGCAATAGCCAAATTAAGGAAAAACATCTCACTAAGCTTAGGATGATCAAGACCCCCTATGGCTGGCAAATGGCTGGACAGCCTATGCCTGTGAATGAAGAGGAAGGTGAAGATGAAGGAAATGAAGAAGGCAACCTGTTAGCAGAAGCTGAAGAACAACAAGAGGACCCTGCACTTACTGAACCACAATAATCTCCATTTGAATCACTAATGATTCAGAAAATGAACGCTCTATTTTCCCTCCACCATGAACAAAGAGATGAGATGAATACATCTCTTGATGAACTCAAGCTTAGAATGAAGAATATTGAAGACAAAATCTTTAGAGATGAGTCTAGGGATGCTCGAGTCTTTCTATGTTTTGATTTTAATATGTTTTAGTTTACTTTGTTTAAGTTTGTCATTTTCTGTTTTGAATTGTTATGTTTATGTTTGATTTCAATCACTCGTATGTACTCTCCAATGACTATGCTTAATGAAATTAATTTCCTTGTTTCAATTCACTCTATGTTTTTAATTTGATATGCCAAATAAGGGGAGTATAAATATAAAAATAAGAATTGATAATGGAAAACATTGACTAATCAACTGAGGAAATCTTAAAGTCAGGGGGAGCATGAGTAAAATTAGAAGTGTATGTGTTCTATTTGCTTTGATTGAACACTTGATCTATTGAACACTTGATCTGTCGAGGGGAGCATGAGTAAGATTAGAAGTGTATGTGTTTTATTTGTTTGATAGAACACTTGATCTGTGCAAATGCTGAGAAAGTTTTTAGGATTAACAATTTCTTCTTAAGAAGCATCAATTGAGTATTTGGCATGCTCAAATCAAAAAGGGGGAGATTGTTAGATATGATGAAGAGGTTGAGGAAGATCATGAAGAATCAAGTTTAGACAATCTTAAGTTTTGATTTTACATGCACCCTCAAATTGATGGCATATGTACTTTGTTTAAAAGCTTGGTTCAAGAAAGATAAAATCCCTCATTCCTCACATAAATTTGATTAAGTCATGCATACATTAGCTCATTAATTCATGATTAAGGCCACACACATTACATGAATCATTTGGCATGACATTAAAGCATTAAAGTTTTCATAAAAAGTGTTTTTCACTATTTTAATCGATTACTGATCATACTTAATCGATTAATTGCTTGGTTACAGAACTGCATATAAAGATATGAACACTTTAATCGATTACCAAATTCTTGTAATCGATTATATTCAGCTGACTTTGTTCAGTCGTTCTGTGATAATCGATTACTTGACGGATTAATCGATTATATATCCATCTGCATAATTTTCAAAAGAAATTTTATCTGGTTTAATCGATTACCAGATTATTGTAATCGATTAAATAAGCATTGATAAGTTTTTCACACTCCCTGTGTTAATCGATTATTTGAGTGTTAATCGATTACATCAGTGCTCAAAAAAATCCAGATCCTTTGGAATAATCGATTACGACATGAGTTAATAGATTATTTGTTCCTGAGAAATTTTATCTGGTTTAATCGATTACCAGATTATTGTAATCGATTAAATAAGCATTGATACGTTTTTCACACTCCTTGTGTTAATCGATTATTTAATTGTTAATCGATTACATCAGTGTTCAAAAAAATCCAGATCCTCTGGAATAATCGATTACGACATGAGTTAATCGATTATTTGTTCCTGAGAAATTTTCCAGATGGCATATGAACACTTCAATCAATTATTTTGGAACTTTAATCGATTACATTTGTTAAAATAATCGATTACCATTACGAAATAATCGATTACAGTCAGTTAATTATGTTTTTTATAAATAGATGCAGCTCATTAAGAAAAGAGAGATTTTTAGTTTTATGAAGTAAGCCTTGTAAACACACTCTCTGGAGATTTCAAAAGCACCAAGGCTCACTAAAAACATTCATTGATAATGGTTTCATGAATCATGAAGAATCTCATTGTTGAGTCATCTTTTTATGATTAGTTTTTGTTAAAGCCTCATTTGTCAAAAAGAAGTCATCAAGAAAGATCATGGCATTCATTCTCAGTCTGGTTTGATCATTTAAACTCATTCATTTCACTGAGGATGTTCAGGTGATATCTTTCTTTAATCAATTTCATTGTTGTATTGTTTAGAAATTGATTGTTTTTTCGGTTGGTTGTTGGTATAACAATTTGTATCTTTAAAGCATTGCTAGATAGGTATCTAGTGGAAAGAACAGAGAGGAGATCTCTGGTTCTTAGATCTTTTGAGAAGTCTATAGGTTTAGATTTTAAATTTTACCTAGAGTGGGTAAAAGAGATTTGTGTTTGCTTGTAAAGATATTCATTTTGTTATAGTGGAAACTCTAATCAAGGTTGATTAAAAGTAAAACTGGATGTAGCCTCCGGGGTTGAGAGGTGAACCAGTATAAATCTTGTGTGTAATTGTAATTTTCTGTTCACATTCATATTGTTCTTGAAGTATTATTTTTGTTAACATCATAAGATTGGGTGAAGCTCAAGAATGGGTTGATTGAGATAAAAGTTGATCTTAAAAGTTTGATATTCTAATTGGTTAAGATACGATCATTCATTCAAAGTCTTCCGCTGTGTATAAAATTTGTTTTAAATTTTAAAAACTCTGAAGTAAAACCAATTCACCCCCTCTTGGTTATTTGTAAGGGAAGGGTAATATGGTGATAATCACTTTTAAACCAAGAATGCTTTCAATCAATCAAATCACTCAGCTTAAGAAACAAATATCTCAAAACAGAACTTGTTGAGTAGAGATAAAGAAAATCAACACAAGCAACTTTATACTGGTTCACTTCTCAAGAGAAGCTACATCCAGTTTCTTCTAATCAACACTAGATTACAGTTCCACTATTATAAATTTCAGTTCTTACAAGCTTAACAACAAACTCTCTTTATCAACACTAGATAAAGAGTAGAAATCCAAAACCCTATTAGACTTCTAATGAACAAGAACCAGAGAACACTACTCTGTTTTTTCCTAGAGAACACTACGCTAGCCCAAGCTTCAAGAACCCTTTTACAATAGCATCAAATAACAAAAATTGCAAAAACGAAATTACAATCAAAGATTATGGAGATAAACAACCTGATGATCCAATGAATATGAATGCATATGAATTACCAATCAAGTTTGAATTGCAAAAACAAAATTTTATAACATGCTCTCCATTATCCTTTTAGAAATCTATTGCCTAAGAAATCATTCAATATCCATGAAGATTAAAGAGTGGGACAAGAAGTAAGTAAACCCAGAAAATCAGTTTCTAACTCTTAGAAGGCTTGTGTATACTCAGAAAATTCGAAGTGTTCAAGTTATTTTTCAATCCAAACCTTCCTTCTATTTATAACAGAATTTTGTAACAACCTATAATCGATTACACGCGCCAAATAATTGATTAAAACGCGTATGTAATCGATTAAATTGTCACTTAATCGATTAAAGTGTTCAAGGCACATTCTGTGTTTCAAAAACGAACAAAATAATTGATTAATCCGAGCTGTAATCTATTAAATCAGAAAAGTTTTATTTCAGAAACAACTTGTGTAATCGATTACGAATATCAGTAATCGATTAACGCAGTAAAGCATGCTTTTTCAAATAGCCTATGTAATTGATTATGAATAATGGTAATTGATTATCACAACAATGCACAAAATCCATTTTACACTATGTAATTGATTACAAGAGTTGTGTAATCGATTAATATGTTCATCAAAGTTTTTCTAGTTTCAAATACGAACCAAATAATCGATTAATACGTTGAGTAATTGATTAAAATGGTGAAATTAAATTTTTCCAAAAACATTACTTAATTAAATCCTTTTTCAAATTGCGAGTAGCTTTGATGTTTTAATGAAAAACATTTAAGCATGTTAATGATTATATGCAGCAATGCAAGGATCAAAAGATTGGCTTTTCCTACACTTTATTTGAATTACAATCTTCAAGGCATGTGAAAAGCTCAAAACATTCTTCTAAGTCATAGGCTTCATTCTTCTTGTTGCTCCCCCTATATCCAACAGACCAAACATACTTAGTGAAATTCATCCACCTAGATGGTTGAGCGTTTCAAATTGCAATCAAATAGAATAATAAGAAAGAGAAGCAGGAGATTACCTGGTTTTACATTTTCCTTTTTATTAGAAGGAGATGCTTAGTTGAATGTTTTTGATTATGAGATGACATAAGGACTAGTTGGGCGTGTCCTTTTCTTTCTGGTTTATGATACGAATACAATTATGAGAACCAGTCCAAGAACATATGTTTTGAATCTGATGAGATCTGGAGCTCACTTCATTCAGGGCAGTCTCCCTTATATGCCTTTGAGCTGAAAGTAATGAGGAAAATTAAGCAAAAAAAAATGGACAAAGAAAGTAAAGTAAACTTGTAAACAATTATTGAAGCGAGGTCATCCAAATTATCCTTAGTCCTTACCTTCACAGAATGAAATAAGTTCTTGAAAATGGTTCTAGTCCCTTAAAGTTTCCTCTATGAGTGTCTCAACAATTGTCCCTTTTCGTTTAAATTGGAAGCTGTTAAGGAAAATGTAGAAGCACCAGCTTTTTGAAAAACACTCATAAATATATTTACCTCTTGATCACCAACAAGTCTGAGAGGTGTACTGTCAACACTAAGGAGGTCCTTGATAGATTCATTATAGATCTCCAATGCTGAAAACTTCAAAACAAATTCGCTTTTTGTGCGCTGTGAAAAGTGAAAGATATAATATTGTTTATAATCTTAGATGATTGTGAGGAATCTAGAGACAATGACTTCTCCATATTTGGTTTACGAGTCTTTCCAGATGGTTCTGGTGCCAAAGAGGGTTCCTTTGCAAGTGCCTTAGACACAACAAAGTAGTCCACAGGAAGAAGCACCTTACCCACCTTATAAATAGGAAGATGTTTATACGTATATGAGTGATAGGAAAATACTAGTATAATGTAGGTAATATACTCAATCCATTATTGTTTTCTTGAAGTTGATAGATCAAATTTGGTAGGAATTTTTTTCCAGATAATAAAAGGAAAATTAATTAATTTTACACAACCACATTATAACGAATATTGTGATGGAATAATGACTGTTAAAAAACCTTTGATCTAAAGTAAGAAATAGGGATAAATTGTATAAAGTGAAAACAAGGTGATTTTAACCCCATTAAAATAACAATAATACCTTCAACTTCATAGTTGGAGCCCACCAAAGTTTCTCTTTGATTAATGTATTGACTGAATTACGGCCTCGAACACGTTTAAGCCCATGTATGCATATTTGTAGTACTATGGCGATCAATGAGCAGATACAGGAACTTGTTGCATAAGTACTTGCATTAATGCATGAAATAATTAATGTTTAACACTATTAATTCATCTGGTTTACCAATTGATTTCAGCAATTTCATCTGGGTTGCCAATTGTTTGCATGTTTTTGCCCATGGAACACTGATATATATATTCTTTAAATTACCATGCATGCTTAAAAAATAGTTATAAACTTAATAAATATAGCCAAATATCAGACAAACAAACATGTATAAGACAGAAACATGAAAACATTATTTCTTAATAATTAAAAATGATAATTATTCTCTTTATTAATGATGTTGGAAAAAGAGATTCAGATTAAATTAAACTATTTTATTTGATAGAACTACATATGCTAGCTAATTGCACTTACTACAAATACCAAATTCGGGTTTTTAATTTACACACTGACTTTACACTAGCTTAGGCTTGTAATGATGACACATTTAAAGTTTAGTACAAAGTAATTATTAGGATGGAGATGGTAATTGTCATGATAGGATATTTTTAATTTGTAAGGGTTGGGTACCTCTTGTACCCAAAAATCAAAATATCTAATGGACATCTTTCTTTTGTTGATAAAAACCAATAGCTTAGAGCTTATTTTGCACTCTCTTAATCTCTGTCTCATGTGCACATGTTCTTTTTATGCTTCTTTCTCTTCTTTGAACTTTTGCAAACCTTGAGGCTTGTAATGGAGTGCAAAGATCTTTCCTTTGTGGAAAGTCAGATTATTCTATAGCTTACTTTAGTGTGGTCTCACTACTAAACAAAGTTTTATTTATGACGGTTTTAAATGACTTTTAACAATGGTTTTTCGACTGTCTTTGAAGTCAGCGTCGTCAAAAGTAATACTTTCGGCGACGGCTTTCAGACCATCTTTGAAGGATGAAAATTCTAAGACGGTTTTGTCCCAGAACCGTCTTAGAAATTGTTATTTTTAAAATAAAAAGTAATTGTACCTTTCAAAGACAATTTCTTGGAAAAAGTCCTCTTTGAAGGGTACAATTTCTAAGACAGTTTTGGTCCGGAACCGTCTTAGAAATTGTTCTTTTAAAAAAAAAGTTATACCTTTCAAAGACGGTTCCTTTGAAAAACCTTATTTGAAGGGTACAATTTCTAAGACGATTTTGGCCTCGAACCGTCTTAGAAATTGTTAGTTTTTAAAACATAAAATAAAATAAATGTAGTTTCTAAGACGGTTCCTAGGAAAATCATCTTAGAAGTGGACTTTCTAAGACGGTTTATTCGAAAACTGTCTTAGAAGATCTGTTTTCTAAGACGCTTTTTCGTAGCAACCGTCTTTGAAGTTTTTTAGTTTAAAAGATGTAATTTTTGTGTATTCTAAGACGGTTCCTTTTATCAACTGTCTTAGAAAGGGTGCTTTTTTAATTTTGTTTTTGTTTCTCCTACACAAGACAGGACCAACATGGAATACATTTATTGCTTATTTTTAAAAGCATATTATATAATAGTTGCATTTAAGTTGATAAGTAGATGGCACATTTATAAACCAATAATTGGGAATAAAGCATTCAAATGAAAAGAAGTGGCAGAACCATACAAGAAGTTTTAGATGTGATATGATATGTATCCTTTGGGAAGGGGGAAGGAGTGGAAAGCACAAATATTACATGTTTACATTTTTTGGTTATGATTTTGAGAGTTCACTAAATGATGGACAATCACATGATTAAATAATTCAATTGTTACATTATAAGCACATCATATATATCTTTAATGTAAAAGTTATGAAAAGAACAATTAGCATCTGACAAAAGATCAAGTACAAACCAAATGTCTCTTAAGTAGTTTGCAAAATGCATTTGGTTAGAGCTAGGAGCAAGGTCACCTGTGTTTAGACATGAGATTAGTGGTTATAAACAACTGGAAACAAACTATGTTCTCAATTGCAAAAACTGTTAAAAAAGCCAACCAATCTAGTACCTAATCCAATAAGAAGAGAAAATCCCCACTTAAGCATCAAATAATGGATTATCTGAACCTCACTCTTATATTAGAAAATAAAATTATGCACTAGAAGCAAAGACAAACATGTTAATGTTTAATACCTATATAAAAATTATATCATGTTCAAAAAGGAATACCCATGATCATGCTGTGATAGATGAATGAAATCAAATATTTAAATAGGATTATTTAAAAAGAACACAAAACATTGATGTGAGGCACTACAAGTAAACTCAGTCAAGCAATACTGTCTAACAGAGAGAACATCAGAAAATTGAAAACTTTAGGACAATAAGAAATTGCAAAAGAGATCAAGGAAATTCCTTCTACTACATATACATCCATACCAACTAAACACCACCTAGGTTAGGTTTTCATAAATTTAACAATACTTTTCCTTCTTTAATTTATCCTTTTTATGAAGACATTTGATGATGAAAATAAACACAACACAATCCATGTAAGTATTAACATCCTACCAACTCTATAGCATTCCACTTTAAAACATCTATTCAACACAGTGGTCTAAAATCAAATCCGGGTAGTATTTGATAACCAAGCCCTAGACTATAAACACAATTGCCAATGGACTACTGGGAAGGCTCTAACTTTTTTTTATTTTATTTATTATTTATTTCCAAGTAAAGAAAACATACCAAAGACATTTGTATAAGCAGTACACAGTACACACACAATTTACGAAATTCTACTCAGTAATCATGTAAAACTAGAATCATAAGCAACAATTATGCTTAAGGCAGGACTTACTAGCAATCAAACAAGTTGTATCACTTTGATTGGAAGCTTCTACATGGAATGAGAAGTGGAGAATTGGACATGAGTAAGGATTTTGGAGTCACAACTATAAGAAAAGATTATCTATTTTTCGTTCCTTTTCCATATCTTCCTTTGCCTATCACATGAAGTAACAATGACAAACTGGCACCTTTGGTCATGGCTATCACATTTACTCTAGAATAAATATGTACTATCAATTGAAATAGGACTTTGTTTGGATATCAGGCTATGTTTGGCTGCAACAGAAAATGAAAATTGTTTTGAACCAATTTGGTTTCAAACCCATTTTAAAACTGCTTTCTAAACTTAACTAACTCAATGAATAAAAGGGAGTAATGACTGATAAATATTTAAACTGATAAGTATTTTAACAACTTTCAATGGAAATCTGAAGCAGTTGCAATGCTTTTGAGATAAATTTATTAGATTAAAAATATTGGAAAAGGAGTATTGCATTAAATGCACAATTTGAACAACACAAGACAACAAGGTTAAACATTCTTATAAAACCAAGTTTTTTTTAAAAAAAGAATCACATACATCTTTAAATGAAAAATAGTTCTATAGTAATTACAATAATCAACACATAGAAAAGGCTGACAAGATAGGTTTGGTAGCCACTTCAGGAGAGGAGTATCTTTTTATAATGAATGATGTTTTTCTTCCTGAAAATAGTGCACTCCAAAAAAAAAAAAAAAGATAAGTCTACTAATCATAAACCGTTGAAAATCATTTAATTAATGAAAATTATTGAAGAAAAAAAATGGAGTAGGCAATTTTCAATTATAGTAAATCAAGGTACTAATTGTCATAGATTGGACATGAAGAGATTCCTAAGCTTTGTTTAGTTAACATTCCTTCGTATTTGTTCTTATTTTTTAGGTTTCCCCTAGGACGGTATCTTATTCCCCATCCTTGTACATCTTTCATTACTTCTCTAAACTGTAAATAGTATCTCATATGCATTTGAAATAGTAAAAAATGAATATTGAAAAAAAGGAAGAACAACTAAATAAAAATAAAAAATAGGAACCATAGTCACCAAGGAACAACAAAGTCACTTTCGATGTGCAGCTTCTCCTGAAAGCATGATAGCATTAGCACCTTGTCTTACTGCAATTGCAATGTCTGAGACTTTTGCCCTTGTTGGTGTGGGATGATTAATCATGCTTTCTAGCATATTTGTTTCCACAATAACATGCTTTTGCATACTTTGACATCTTGTAATGATGTCCTCCTGTTTCATAAAAAAAGGGGAATGAAATACATAGAACACAAAATTAAGCATAGTCCCAATTCCTCGAACCTTCATAAACAAGTTTTTAGTTTTGAAATTTAAAAAGATGCTAAATATGCATGAACATAGACCTATATTTGAATTTTGTATAACAGGCTCTTTATCACCCTTTATGAAAAGGTAATATTACAGTTGAGAAAGAACATCATTGAGAGTTCACTGTACAAGCAACATGATAAGGGCTTTCCATAAAATTGATGCACATAATTATCAATATGATCCAACAATGTGAAACTACAACAGCTAATAAAGTTCCAATTATTTTATCATATTTTCCCAGTGACACTACACACTACATCCCAACTTAGATGTACCAAAGCAATGATTGTCAACATATTTTGTAGATCATCTCATGAAAGAACTTGCATACATCTCACCCATTGTGAACAAAATGGCATACATATCATGTTACTATGACCATCACATTACCTGCAGTAAAGGAACTTCCTCTATTGGAAGTTCAGCTCCAACATCCCTACGAGCAACCATGGCCTGCAAAATAAATAAAACTCAAGATGAATCAGATGCTACTTGTAGATAAAGATCTTGCTTCGATCCTTGATATTGAATAACATTCAAAGACTTCCACCAAAATAAAGACTATTATGAGGGTCTTGAAAAACCTATGAGCTGGTTCATACCAGTTCAGACTTCAGAGTAAACCTGGTGACAAAATAAGTTCTAACTTCTAAGTTTAAGTCTTCATGATAACTTAGTTAAAAGTTGCAAAGTAGATTTACATCCTTTTATCCAAAAAGTATTGAAGATACAAAATATCCACAATACATAATCTGAACAGCATGAAACTAACTCCATATGAAGCAGAAAGTTTGGAATGGAGATTTGGTATGGAATCTATACTTTCAATTTTTATAATCATGTGTGGGCATTATGACCTATAGAAAAAGGTTTACAATAATTTAGTTCATAATGAGAATGATGGGAGCCAATAATTACTGCCATGAGAAGTAATGTATTATTAGATATAATTGTTAAAAATTAAAATAATTGTAATGTTGGCAGTAACAGGTAGAAGTTAAAAGCAGTAATGTATTATTAGAATGTGATACAAAATGCTTTGTATTAATTAAATATTAGAATTAGAAATTGCTTCTCTAATAGTTATTTTGAAATGATAGAGTAGCAATTCACTTTTTGTCCCAGAGACAAAAGTCTCCTATAGGGAGTATTCTCTATTCAGAAGCAACAAATAATAACACCTTAACCAACAATATTCTACACCTAACTAACTAACAACGTTGAGACTGCAATTAAGACAACTGCTGCTTGTAACTTTTAAAATTTAAATACACAACAACTAATACAGGATAAGTTATTTTCTATCAATATTCTCATAATACACTCTGCTTCTAACTTCTACACCTAACTAACACCATCACAGTTCTTAGAATAGAGGCTTAGGTCCTAACTTAATCCAACAAAATTGGTGGGGAGAGTTTTATAAGGTGAGGACTTCCCAAGTTTTATAAGCTCTATTAAGTCATATCTTTAGGCGATGTGGGACTAAATAAACACCACGTTTAAGACTTCAATTAAGACAACTTTCAAAGAGGCTGCAACTAAGGTGGGCTAGGGGTGACTACAATTAAGGAGGCTTTCCAATTATAGTTATTATTACACCAAGACATTACTACAAATGACATTGATTATTGGTTCCCACTACAAATGACATTGATTATTGGTTCCCATTAGAGAAGCAATAATACAATAACAAAGGAGAAACTTACACACAAAGATGCACACACCTAGATACACAAGCATAGAAAGAAAATTAGACAGTGTTTTAACTCGTGCACCACTATAGCATCCTTGACAAATGAGACAGCAAACAAGTCTACTTGATTATCCACCCCAAACTTGATATCTTCCCAGTCCTTTTTTGTGAAGTTGAAACATAAGGTAACAGAGCATAAATTGTAAAATGCACTTGCATACTGAGAGAGTATCCAGCTACAAGTGAATAACTAAAACTTAATACTCATGCAAAGTGTCAACAATGAATATAACATAACTATACCAGTTATGGAAGGAAGTGTTGCACTTTTTCTGCGGACATTTAAATGACGCCTAGATTTCAGTTCACTGCCATCAATAGCTTCACATTGTCAACAATTTAACAAACTTATTTTTAATGTTTACAATTATCATCAAATACATCGTAGTGGTTCGTCCTATATCATATAATTTGTCTAAATTAATTGTTTTTAACTTGTAATAAATATGCTTCCCGTTTCTTGCAAATTGTTATTATGTTCTCGACATTTAATGGTGTTCCATCACCAAAGCACTACAAAATATAAAATGTACAAATTAGTCACGTACATGTAAAATGATTAAACATTGATAGTAAATGAAAAATTGAATACTGTTAAAGAAAATATACCATGCTCCATTCATTCTTCAAACCCCCGCTTACTATGTTCCACATCTAATGCATTACATAATAGCCACACTCATAGCCTCCACTTTGAACATGGCTCTAATTTTAGGATGAAAAATATTTTAATCTTAAAATACAAAGTTAGAAAATATGAATTGTCTATAGCATAAAGATCAAATGACTAATCTTTACTGCTATCAATTTAGGTGCAAGATGATTAGATTTACCATCCAAACTAATCTTCAATTTCTTCATTGCACTAGTTAAAAAAAATCAATGTGGGTTAAGTTATTACACATTTGCGTACCTAAGTTCATACTAGAGTAAATGAGTTATAATACAACACCTAACTTGTTAATTGTGGCTTTGATGTGAATATCAGGCTTCTTACATAACGAACAAAACCAGGCAACATCGTCTGTCCTAACACAGAACTACAAGCTGCCAATGGGCCCTGAATTCCTGAATAATTAGCTACTTATTATGCAAACATTATTTTTTCCACAATCATAAATTTTACTTACTGATTCAAGTAAGCTCCTAGGTAGACCTCTCTTCCTGATTCCTTCACCTATGTTTGAATGTATTGTTGACATTCATCATGTCTATCTTTGCATTGTGTATGGACTGAGGCTTAAGGAATCCATACACCGAACCATGACCCAACCTTGTACTCCACTCATCCATAAACCTATTCTTAAGTTTTCAAATGAAAATTGTTAATCATATATATCATAAGGAATATTAATTATTAGTTAATTAAAGGAGACCTTCAAAGCATATTACTTACATCATCCACAACTGTAGTATAGATAAGTTCAAACATTTGTCACCTGATATTATTTCATTTACATTAGAATATATTATGTGAAAGATGCTTCTACATTCAGAATGCCAAATTTAGTCCCATCCCACAACAACTCAAGCGGGTTCTGGTAAACAACATCCATGTTCTTAATCAATTCACCCTAGGGATCAACTCCACCAACGGTATTTGACCTTTCAATAGGTTGAACGGATTTCTTTGGACAAATCTGTGAATCCTATTTGTTTAATAAAAAAAATAACCAGATGTTAATAAATATTTTTCAAAAAACCAAGATTGAGTTAATACTGTAAAACATAAATAAATACCTGTTGCGATATAGGTTTCACAAGATGTCTCGGCCATGCAACAAATGTGTCAAGGGTCTGTCGGACATACTTAATCTCTAACATCAGAAAAGGGACTTGAGCGTCACCGTCGTAAACTTTTTCAACACTCATATTGACCACATCATCTGCATAAGTGATAGCGAATGTCAAATCATTACAAAACAAATAAAACTACGATAATTCTGTAGCATAGGACTAGCCTAGGTTGACTCAGAGATACGATCAATTTGGTTCCAACTTCAATTCATTGATAAAAAACAAGGGGACTTTTATCGAACAAAAATTGCAGAAACATAAACTAGAATTAAAGAAAAATATAGAAACTGACAAAATTGATAAAAGATGTTGTAAAACAAATTCAAGAATATCAATCCAATTCACCAAACCAAGCAATGTGAATTATCATAGTTCTCAGGTAATGATCATTTTATGAAGGTTCATTCAATGTCATTAGAAGCAGTTCAATCGAATTAACACCTAAATCAATTGAAATCAAAAACCAAATTGAAATATCATTCAAATAATCCATGATTAAAATTCAAAATTAGGAAATGAATCTATAACCTAATCCGTTTTCAATCCTAAACATATTCATAATCATGAAAATCGAAGAAAGGATTGAAGAAGAAATGAACATTCACACAGAAATTGAAATACCAAACCAAAACTTGGATCCTTGAATTGATTGATTGTTTAGCCTTCCATGATCATCATCAGTGTAAGAGCCACAAAATTTTTATAAGAAAATAGAAGAACAAAAATGAAATGAAGAAGAAAGCTGAAGAACAATGAAGAACAGTTGAGAGAAAAAGAGAGAAAATATTTTAATTTTGAAAACTTGCACAAGAAGCTAAAAATTATGTTTGTACCAAATGAAGTAACTACTAACTAACTACACCAATATATAGTGATCGAATCAGTAGGAAAGGATGAGCCCTGATTAGGCCCATCTAATTTAACTAATTATGCTAATTATGAAAATAATAGAAATACTCATAATAATCAAGAGGGGGGTGAATTGGTTAAAACCTTGGTATTTTGAAAAACGTATTCAAATGAGAGTTCAAGATCTTTATCACTTTCAAATGTCTCAGCCCAAGAAATCAATAGATCAAAATAGAACTTGTTGAACAATGAATATGAATCGAAGAATTAATAACCAACGAATAAGATGAGAGATAGAGAAATAGAATAAAAAACACAAGCAATTTATACTAGTTCACTTCACAACTTGAAGCTACATCCAGTTTCTTTTAATCAACACTAGATTAGAGTTCCACTATTATAAAATTTTGTTCTTACATGCAATTACAACATCTCCCCTTTATCAATCCTAGATAAAGAATAGAAATCTAAAACACTATTAGATTCTAAGAGACAAAGAACTAGAGAACACTACTTTGTTCTTCACACTAGAGAACCCTTCTCTAGTTACAAGCAAGAACCCACTTTACAATAGCAATCTTACACAGAAATTCAGAACCAGAATTACATACAAAAATTAAGGAGAGAGACAACCTGATGATCCAATGAATGAAATGCACATGAATTACCAGATCAAGTTGAGAATCAAACTAACTCAGAACATGCTTTTCCTTAATCTTGAAAAAATCTTGCTCAAGAATCTTTCAAAGACCCATTGATGTTTTGAATGAAACAAGAAGTAAAAACACTATGAAAATCACTTTAGAAAGCTTAGAAGGCTTGTGTATACTCAGAAATATGAATGGTCAAGTTATGAAACAAGCTAAGCCTTCAATCCTATTTATAACAGAATTTGTAACTAACTGTAATCGATTAAACTCGCCTGATAATAAATTAATTCGTTTATGTAATCAATTAAAATAACCATGTAATCGATTAAACCGTTCAAGAATGTTTCTGAGTTTCACCAACGAGCAAAATAATCGATTATCTGGAGCTGTAATCGATTACATGGTTGTTTTAATCGATTAAAACATAAGTCTCAGGATAACACAATGTACTATGTAATCGATTACAAGATTTGGTAATTGATTAAAGCAGAAGTCTTATATTTTTACAATGAAATGTGTAATCGATTACAAGCTTTGGTAATCGATTAAGACAGGGAAGTGACTTTTCTCAAATAACCTAAGTAATTGATTACGGATAATGGTAATCAACTATCACAGCAAGGCTTAAAAAACATGATTAACTATGTAATCGATTACAACACTTAAGTAATCGACTAAATTCATTAATAAAGAAGTTTTGTTATAAACAAAGGCCAAATAATCGATTATTCCAATGGGTAATCGATTACAATGTTCATAAAGATTTTCCAGATTGAAACGAAGAACAAAATAATCGATTATATTAGTAAGGTAATCGATTAAACCAGTGAAAATAGCATTTTTCCAAAAGCCTTTCACTTAGATTAAAACCTTAACCAAATTATAAAAGCTTTGTTATTCTTTATGAAAACCATTTAATTTTATGAATGAATGACTGAATGCAAAGCATGGATCATCAGATTATCCTTTCTCTTACACTTGAATCAATTACTAAACTTCAAGGCATCCAAGCATGTTGAAAGCTCAAAACCAATCTTGAATCAAAGTCTTCCATTCTTCATAATGCTCCCCCTATATCCAACAATCTTCCCCTTTTTGCCTTTGAATATGCCAAATTCTTGATTGATTATATGTTGGACTTGAAGTGAATTGAGGGAACCAAAGTTAGGAAAAAAATTGAGCTTTGCAAACCTGAAAACAATTTCAACTCTTTGGCAAGAACAAGTGTTAAGGCATCTGTTGATTAATCCAGCATTCATTTACATTTATATCTTACTTAATTGGTTAATTTTTAACACTTAGCTCCCCCTTAATTTGATAATCCATTCAATTTAGGATTTGGGCAACAATTGTGCAGAAAAACAGAGTAGAACAGAGTATATTGCAGAGCACTAACCAAATCAATCATTTCTCCCCCTATTTGGCTTATCAAAGTCAAAAACATGCAAGGCACAGCGGATAATGAGCAAGAGAAACATAGATGGATATTTTTATAGATTGTTGGATACAAAGTGAGCTTTATGAAGTTTGGAAGTCTTTGATTCAAGATTGGTTTTGAGCTTTCAACATGTTTAAAAGACCTGAAGACTTGGAATTGAAATATTATGTAAAAGGAAAGCTATCTAATTGATCCCTGCATTCATTCATTCATTCATTGAATTAACTAAGTGTTTTTCATTAAAATCGAACAAAGCTTTTAACATTTAACTAAGGTTTTAATTGAATTGAAAGGTTTTTGGAAAATAAGTTTTTCACTGATTTAATCGATTACATAAAAGGGTTAATCGATTATTTTGTTCTTCGTTCAAATATGGAAAACCTTCATAAACATTTTAATCGATTACCTATCGATTTAATCGATTATTTTGCCTTTGCATAAGACTGAATTGCTTTGTTATGAATTTTAATCGATTACTGAACTTCCGTAATCGATTATTTTGTACCAATAGGTTTAAGAGAGGATGGTCTACGAACAAGTTCCCAAACTTCATTTATCTTGAACTGATTTAACTCATCATGCATGGCATGCATCCAATGTTCATCATGTAAGGCTTGATCAGTATTCTTAGATTCAATTTGAGAGACAAAAGCCATATTACAACATAGATTTCTCAATGAAGATCTAGTAGATACTTTCTTTGAAACTTCACCTATGATGTTGTCAAGTGAGAGATCTCTTGTTGTTCTCCAATCTTTAGGCTCTTAAACAGGTGTTGATGGTTTCATTTCAGCACTTGGTTCTTCTGTCTCTTTATTTATGGAATCATTTAGTTGAATAAATTCTTCCATAGGACCTGCATCTGCATCACACTTCTTTTCCTCTTTAGAGGGATTAGACTCGTCACAAATCACATGTACTTCCATGCACATTGTTCTTTTGTTGAAAACTCTATAAGCTTTACTATATAATGAATATCCAAGGAAAATTGCTTCATCAGCTTTAGCATCATATTTTCCAAGTGATTCTTTCCCATTGTTTAATACAAAACACTTGCACCCAAAAGCTCTCAAATGAGAAATGTTAGGTTTTCTACCTTTATATAGCTCATAAGGAGTTTTCTTTAAAATAGGCCTTACAAGTAATCTATTCAAAGTGTAGTAAACTGTATTTACAGCATCAGCCCAAAAATATTTTGGCAAATTTGTCTCATTAAGAAGAGTTCTAGCTCCTTCTTCAAGAGATATGTTTTTCCTCTCCACAACACCATTTTGTTGAGGTGTTCTTGGAGCTGAAAAATTGTGGTTAATTCCATTTTCTTCACAGAATTTTTCAAAATGTTCATTTTGGAATTCTCCACCATGATCACTTCTTATTGAGATAATTATGCTACCTTTTTCATTTTGTGCAAGCTTGGCCATTCTTCTAAAAGCATGAAAACATCACTTTTGGATTTCAAAAACAGAGTCCAAGTGAATCTAAAGTAATCATCTACAATGACAAGCTCATAATAATTGCCACCTAAACTCATAGTTCTAGAAAGGACCAAACAAATCAATGTGCAATAAATCAAGAGGTCTAGAGGATGAAACAATGTTTTTACTTTGAAAAGAATTTTTGGTTTGTTTCCCCTTTTGATAAGCATCACAAAGTTTGTCCTTTTCAAACTTGAGTTTGGGTAAACCAATTACTAAATCCTTTTTAATTAGCTTGTTCATATGATGCATGTTTATGTGACTTGTCCTTTTATGCCATAGCCAAGATTCATCAATCTTGCTTATTAGACAAGAAGTGTTGTGAAAGAATGCATGATCAATTGAAAGTAAATAAATGTTACCTTTCCTTTTTACCTATGTGAATCACTTCACCACTTTTTCCATCACAAATCATGCAGAAATTCTCATTGAATGAGACTTTGAATCCTTTATCACAGAGTTGGCTTATGCTTAAGAGATTATGCTTCAATCCTTTTACATAAAGGACATTTTTTTATTTTGGTTTTGAAGCTATCTCCAATGATCTTTCCTTTGTTATTATCTCCATAAGTGACATATCCTCCATCTTTAAGAGCTAGATTTGTAAGCATAGACATGTCACCCGTCATATGTCTAGAGCATCCACTATCAAGGTATCATAATGAGGATCTAGCGCTTACATACCTGCAAAAATCAAATCAATTTATAAAGGAAGGTACCAATTGAGGTTGGGTCCATAGGGGTTAACAACTTTCTTTTTCTTTTGAACCCAAATGCAATCTCCATTAGGCACATAGAATCTCCTAGCATAGCATTTGTATGATGTATGTCTTTTTTCCATACAATAGTTGCATGTTACAGATTTTGATGATTTTCTTAAGAAGGCATTTTGATTGATCTTTGAGTTTTTGAACTTCTTTTGATTCTTCTGTTTTGGAGGCACAAATAAAGTTTTTCCAAAGGATTTTGAGCCTTGTTTGTACCCCAAACCAAAAGTATCTCCAGCATACTTTTGCATACTTAACATTTTAGCCAAGTTGCATTTTCCTTTGTAAAGCTTTCTCAAAAGGTCAATTAAATCACTGTTTTTGGATAAAAGTAACATGTACTTTTCTCCTTGACTCTTTTTGTAATCATTAAAATCTTTTTGCAGCAAACTATACTTGTCAACATTAGTAGAAGAAGAAGCACACACATCCATTCATTTTGTAACTTGAAACAAGTTTTTCATTTTCTTCTTTCAAGTTGCAAATTTCAGTTTGCAATTCAGTAATTTTTGCAACATGCCATCTAAGATTTCCTTTGAGCTTGTTATTAGATTTTGCAAGCTTTTGGGCTTCTTCATGCATTTCTTGGAAAGCATTAATAGCTTGTTCAGGTTCAAAATTTACCTCATCTCCATCACTTGATAGATCATCATCTTCTTCATTGATTGTGGAGGTGAGACATATGTTTGCTTCTTTATTTTCAGTTAAGATTTTGAGGTTGTTGACTCATTATCTTCCCAAGCTATATAGGATCTTTTAGATTTTCCTTCCTTCCTCATCTTGTTGTCCTCTTGTTGTTTTTTCAAGTAGATTAAGCATTTAGATTTGATGTGGCCAGGTTTTCCACATTCAAAGCAAGTAAAATTGTTGTTAATGTTGTTGTTGTTGTTGTTGTTGTTGTTGTTCTTGTTGTTCTTTGTGAACCTTTGGTTCTTGTTTTTCCTCAAGAACTTGCTGAACTTCTTGACAACCAAGTTCATGTTGTCCTCTTCATCCTCTTCACTTGAATCTTCCACTTTTTCTGACTTTGATGATGCAACTTTTAATGGAATACTTTTATTTTTCTTTTATGCATCTTCAACACAAGTTAGTTGAGACATTTCAAGCTCATATTCAAGTAACTTACCAAATAGTGCAGCCATGTACATCTTTGATAGATCTTTAGATTCCTTGATTGATGTCACCTTTGGTTGCCAAGGTCTTGTGAGCACTTCAAGATCTTGATGTTTAGTTCTTCAGAATCAAAGATCTTTCCAAGACCCAAAAGATGATTGACAATATGAGTGAATCTTGTTTGTAGTTGAGAAATGCTTTCATTGGTGTTCATCTTGAACATCTCATACCCATGGATCAATGCATGCTTTCTTGATCTTCTAACTTCTTCAGTTCCTTCATGAGTAATCTCCAGCATCTCCCACATTTCTTTTGCACTTGTGCATCTCATTGTTCTAAAAAATTCACCAGAAGAAAGTGTAGAGGTAATCATATTTTTAGCTTTAAAATCATATTGAACAACCTTTTGTTCAGCATCTGTCACCTCATCCCATTCTTTCGGAATCATTTCATTGGCAACAGTTTTCTTTGGAATAAAAGGACCCTTTCTATAGCATTCCAAGCACCTAGGTCATTTGATTGAATAAAGATTTTCATTGTATTTTTCCAAAAACTGAAATGCTTCCCTTCAAACATAGGAGGTCTGTTTAGAGAAGCACCTTCTTTGAAGGTTATTTGTGAGGTATTCATTTTTCTTTTTGAAGAAAAGATAGTGATCTTGAATAACTCTCAAGAACCAGCTCTTGATGCCAATTGAAAATAATAGAAATACTCACAATAACCAAGACGAGGGGTGAATTGGTTAAAACCTTGATATTTTAAAAACCTTATTCAAATCAGAGTTCAGGATCTTTATCACTTTCAAAACCAAGAAATCAATTTACTCAATCAAATGTCTCAGGCCAAGAAATCAATAGATCAAAACAGAACTTGTTTAACAACGAATATGAATCAAAGAATCAATAACCAATGAATAAGATGAGAGATAGAGAAATAGAATAAAAAACACAAGCAATTTATACTAGTTCACTTCACAACTTGAAACTACATCCAATTTCTTTTAATCAACACTAGATTAGAGTTTCACTATTATAAAATTATGTTCTTACATGCAATTACAACATCTCCCCTTTATCAACCCTAGATAAAGAATAAAAATCTAAAACACTATTAGATTCTAGGAGACAAAGAACCAGATAACACTACTCTGTTCTTCACACTAGAGAACCCTTCTCTAGTTACAAGCAAGAACCCACTTTACAATAGCAATCTTACACAGAAATTCAGAACCAGAATTACATACAAAAATTAAGGAGAGAGACAACCTGATGATCCAATGAATGAAATGCACATGAATTACCAGATCAGGTTGAGAATCAAACTAACTCAGAACATGCTTTTCCTTAATCTTGAAAAGAATCTTGCTCAAGAATCTTTCAAAGACCCATTGATGTTTTGAATGAAGCACGAAGTAAAAACATTGTGAAAATCACTTTAGAAAGCTTAGAAGGCTGTATACTGTTAAGACTCTCGACAAGCATACCGATTTGTCGTTGTAAGTTACAAAATTTATAAGATCGTCTCCACAGAGACTTGAGCTTACTCAATTAATCCAAATAGAATTAAACAATTCAATAGTTATGTACAAATAAGTTGAGCGGAATTTCATTTAGCTGTGAAAGTAACGTAAAATTAGTAAATGAAATATATCTATGAGAAAGTGGGATTGGATTTCACCATTCTTATCCTTTTATATCCAATTAATATTAACATGCATAAATCATCGTCTATCCTTATTGATGCACACTATTTTACCCCGAATCGATCCCTCGCATTCGAGTTCTAAGGATATCTACCGAATATCGATTCCTCGCATATGAAGTAAATACCCCAACATTAAGAATTATAATCGCATGCTTTATGCAATCAGAACGTTATGCCTTATTCCTAGCAACGTAACGTAATGAGTAACATCATTCAATTCAAACCCTAAGATTACTTTCCAGTCTCACTTAGGATTAAGTTCATGAAACTAGTGATCAAGTAGAATCAAACATTAAGGACTGAATGAAATTACCAATAAAGAATAGAAATGATTCATGTGTAAATAAATATTAAAAGAGATGCATAGGGTTAAGAAGATTGCATCCAATCCTCAAAAGCTAGTTACTCACAGTGGAGAGAACCTCCTCACGGGAAGAATTGCTGAAGGGCCCCATCACCGCTTCTCTCCAGCTGAGTCTCCACACTAATCCTCACTTCTCTCACTTTCCTAACCTACCTACTACTAGTATTTAAGCTCCTAAGCCTAAGAAACATCAAAGGAAGCAAAAGAAATGAAGAAATTTTATTTCTAATGATGCAAATTCGTTGGCTACTTATAGAATCCATCTTCTGCCTGCTTTACTCGCCCAGGCGACCATTTTCTTCATGTTTTGCTCGCCTGGGCGAGTTTATCTCTATCTCTTTGGAATTTGTGCTCGCCTGGGCAAGCCAAATACACTGGAATTGGTCGCCTAGACGAGTTAAAGCCTTAACTCTGAAGAAAGCCTTGGGCTTGGATGAATTGTGGGCCTATTTGCTTGTAAAACCTCCCAGGTTTAATCTTTTGAGCCCTTTGTGCTTGCTTTGCTTATTTGGAAGCCTAAAAAATCCACGAAATCTATCAAAATACAAAGCATGATAATGCTTGATCTTTGCAAAAGCTGAGAAATTTTCAGATTGCACATCTCTGAAAATATAATGAACACTTATGCAAATAACCAAGAGGGGGGTGAATTGATTTTTCCTCAGAGTTTTAAAAATTTCCTTTCGAAAATGTAACAGTGGAAGACTTTCAAGAAGGATCGTATCTTTTAAAAACAACAAAGAAAACATTTTTTCTTGACCAATCAAATTTCTCTTGTGTTGTGACCAATATTGTGATATGAACAAAATTAATACTTCAAGAATATTATGAACATAAATAGAAATATCAAATCACATAAGATTTATATTGGTTCACCTCTCAACCCCGGAGGCTACATCAAGTTTTCTTCTAACCAAATCTTGGTCAGAGTTCCACTATAACAAATATAAGCTCTTTACAAGCTTACAATGATCTCTTTTACCCTTCCTAGGTAAAATTCAAAATCTATACCCTATAGACTTTTCAAAATATCTAGAACCAGAGATCCATTCTCTGTTCTACCCTCTAGAAACCTTTCTAGAAAAAGCTTTAAAGATTACAATTTGTTATATGAACATTCAACACACATACAACACAAATATCAACAAAATAACCAAGCTTAAAGTTCAAGAAAGACATCACCTCTTAATCCTCAGTAAATTCAATGAAATGAATGATCTAACCAAACTGAGAATGTATGCAAATACTCTTTCTTGATGACTTCTTTAATCAGAAAGCTTGAACAACTCTTCACACCATGTGAATAATGACTAACATATCATGCAACACTCCATGACACTTAGCATCTTTGATTTTCTCTTCTCCCTTTTGCCTTTGTGTTTTAAGAACTCTTGAAAGTGTTTTTCTCAAGGCTTGTACGAATATTTCACAAAATACTTGTTATTAAAACTCAGTTCTAGTTGTTCTATTTATAAAAAAATAAACTTAACTAACTGTAATCGATTATTTCGTCAAAGTAATCGATTATTATTACTGATGTAATCGATTAAAGTGTTCATCACAAATATGAAAATTTGTCAAGAAAAAAATAATCGATTAAGTCATCTTGTAATCGATTATCCCAGATGACCTGAGTTTTCTAATACACATGTGTAATCGATTAAATTCCCAAATAATTGATTAACACAAACCATGTTAAAAACACATCAATGCATATTTAATCGATTACGAATATCTGGTAATTGATTAAACCAGATGAAAATGCTTTTATAAAATATGCAGAGACACAAATAATCGATTATTCCATGAAGTAATCGATTATCACAAACAACGTCTATTTCATTGTTAAGAAGATTTAATCGATTACAAATCAATGGTAATCGATTAAAATGTTCATATGGCAATATGCAGTCTGAAACACATGTATTTAATCAATTATATCATATATGTAATTGATTAAATAAGTGAAAAATAGTTTTTATAAAAATCTAATTGCCTTTATGAGTTTATATCTAAATACTTATTACCATATGATTAAACATGATTAAATGTATGTATGAATGCATGAATTAATCAAGGTTAGTGAGGATTATGAAGCTTTAACCACTTGAACCAAGCTTAAGCAAGAATTTACAAATGCTATCAATTGAGTGGGCATGTAAAACATCAAAATTTGCAATCTTCATTCTTCTTGATTCCATATCTTCATCTTCCTCATAGCTAACAATCTCTACATTGAAGCATGTTTGATCAATTAAATATTTGGCATGCTCAAAATCAAAAAGAGAAAGATTGTTAGATTTGAGGAAGCTGAAGCCAAGAAATCAAGATGGTTGAAGCATATGAGTTTTGATGTTTTACATGCCCAATCTATTTGATGGCATATGTAATTTTTGTTAAAGCTTGGTTCAGTTGATAAAGCCTTATAATCCTCATTAGCTTTTGATAATTCATGCATTCATACATTCATTTGATTATATTTAATCATGTGGTAATAAGAAAATTAATAGAAATTCATAAAGGCAACTAGGGATTTTATAAAACATTTTCTCACTGCTTTAATCGATTACATAGGTGATATAATCGATTATAGCATGTGTGTGTTTTCTGGAAAACGCCTTATGAACATTTTAATCGATTACCACTGGTTTGTAATTGATTAAATAAGCTTAACACAGAATTAGAAAGTCTCTGTGATAATCGATTATCTTGAGAAATAATCGATTACATAAGCTTCTGCATAAATTTACACAGCATGTTCATCTGGTTTAATCGATTACCAGATGTTTGTAATCGATTAAATGTGCTTTGATAAGTTTCAGACATGGTCTGTGTTAATCAATTAAATGGGAACTTAATCTATTACTTGTGCGTATTTAGAAAACTAAGTTCATCTGGAATAATCGATTACAAGATGACTTAATCGATTATTTTGTTCGTGACAAATTTCCAGATTCCTGATGAACACTTTAATCGATTATCTGGTTAAAATAACCGATTACAATAGTTAAAATAATCGATTACATTGACGAATTAATCGATTAGGGTTAGTTAAATCTGTTTTTTTTATAAATAGAACAGCCTGGTCTATGTTATTCATTAAGTGAAAAACAGAAATACTCATGCAAACCTTGTAATAAACACCTTGTAATGAACAAGAATATGAATCAAAGAATCAATGACCAATGAACAAGATGAGAGATAGACAAATAGAATCAGAGACACAAGCAATTTATACTGGTTCACTTCACAACTGAAGCTACATCCTGTAACACCCCAAAATTTCAAAACTATAGTCAAATATTTATGCAAGTCTTAGGTTATAGGAGGATTAATGGTCTATGTTCAAATTATTTGGGTGAAAGGTTAATTAGAGGCATTATAAAAATGTTTTGGGAAAAATGACCATATTGCCCTTACCGTAAATTAGAAATGACAGAAATGCCCTTGAAGTTAAAATGACGAAAACGCCCCTAGATATTTTAGTTAGATATTTTAAGGAGGAAAATTACATAAATGCCCTTGGATATTTTGGAAATGACAAGAATGCCCTTATATATTTTTGTCTAGATATATTATGGTGGAAATGACAAATATACCCCTAGAATGAATGATGAATTTACCATAATGCCCTTCAGGCAAAAAATGACCAGATACCCTTTGAGATTTTGTGGAAACTTGATTGAAGTACAAAGCAATCTTAGATAGCAGATTATTAAGATATTTTGTGACAAGAAACCTTAGAATATAATTTCTATAAATTTTATAAGATGACAACTTTGAAATTGTATTCAGGAGGATTGAGGTGGCAGAAAAATATGGAAAATGAGAAATAGAATTTGTGGAATTTTCTCTCAATTGTAGGATGTCCAGATTTACCCAATAAAATGGTTTAGTAATTTTGATGGTCAGAAGAAGAATAGACCAATTAAAATTAAGATAAGAACATTTTTGTAGGCAAGGATGTGTATCATTCGGTATAGATTGCTTGTGAATAATTTTAAAACTATTATTGAAGCCAATTTTTGAAAATCTCTAGAGTTATATTATTCCATATATTTTTAGGAGAAAGAATTCAAATTAAATTTAACTTCTTACAAGGAATTACCATGTGAAAAACCATAAGTGGAATTAGATTTTACTTTAGCATGAAAAATGACATGTAATGGCATAAAAGGAAGGAAAACTTGTCATCCTACCCCTTAAGCTTGAAGTTCATGTGTGGAATGATGTAGAAAGGGGGAGAAGATTCATGAATAAGCCACTTGTAAAGGCAAGCTTGAAAATGAATGGAATACTTCAACACAACCAAGAGGGGGGGTGAATTGGTTGAACCTTGGAAAATTAAAAATTTTAAATCAGAGTTTTTCCATAGGATCTTTATCACTTTAAAAAATGTTTCAAAACCAAGAATCAATATTCAATCAAATTCCTTTTCAAGAATAATAGAAAATAGAGTATAACTTTCTGTGCAATGAAATTGATTCACAAACAAAGCAATTAAGAGATGAATGGATGAGAAGAAAGATTAGCCACAGATTTTTATATTGGTTCACTTCAAACACTATGAAGCTACATCCAGTTCTTCCACTCAACACTAGAGTAGAGGTCCACTATTGCAAAAATATTCTTACAAGCAATTACAAGCCTCTCTTTATCAACCCTAGATAAAGTTCAGAAGTCTAAAACACTATTAGACCCCTAGAGACCAAAACTCACACTGAGAACACTACTCAACTGTCCTTAGAGAAACATTATCTCTAACTTTGCAAGAAACCCATTTATAATAGACTAATCTTTATAGAAATTCAAATAACAGTTTTACACCTTCAAAGAATAAGGAAAGATATCACCTGATAATCCAAGAATTCATGCACATGAATGATTCAACAGGTTGAATGACCGATTACTAACTCAATGCATTCCTTTCCTTATGCTTTGATGAACAATGATGCTTCACACTCTTGAATCAAACAATCATATGAATTTGTGAAGCCTAAGAGTGTTTAGTAACTCAGAAAATTCACTAATGAAAGCTCAAGAAGGTTTGTGATTGCCCAGAATTCTAAAATATCAAAAGTTACAAACCTCAGAATAATGGATTCTATTTATAACAGCTTTCTAACTGAAAATAATCGATTAAACCCACTCCAATAATCGATTATTTAGCATATGTAATCGATTAATCCAAGACTGTAATCGATTAAAATGCTCTTAATGAGTTCTGGGTTTGAGCTATGAACAATATAATCGATTATTCCGTGAAGTAATCGATTAAACCAGTCAGGCATGATTTTCTAAATGCACTTTGTAATCGATTATCATGATGTGTAATCGATTAAGACAATAGACTGTGTTTTCCTAAGCATGCATGTAATCGATTACCGATTTCTGTAATCGATTAAGTCAGAGAGTTTCATTTTTCATAAAAAGCCTGAGTAATCGATTAATTCGATATATAATCGATTACAATGATCATGATTTGTTTTCTAAAGGCACGAAAAACAAAATAATCGATGTCATTAGCTTCGTAATAGATTAATGCAGTAAGGATTCATTTTTCCAAAAACTTTGCTAATTGAAAACCTTACTTATAACCTACCTTTATTTAATCCTTTTAATCTAACAATCCTAGATGAATGATTCATGCATGATATACTCAATTGGATTATCAGATCATAAACTTCCTTTTACATTAATCAAATTGGTCTTCAAGCTTTTCTTGGTACTTTGTCCTTGAGCATGTTTGAAAGCACAAAACACTTGAGCCTTTGATCTTTGTTCATTGATGCCTGACTTCACCTGAATCAACAAAGCTTCATGAAGAAGACAAGTGGTGGACACTTGGAATATGTATACAAGATGAGAAGAAAAATCTTCTCTTGTCTCCTTTGGTAGAACACGTAGACAGATCTAGACATTATTTCCACAATCCCAACGGTCAAAGGTTACATATGTGGGATATTAGTGTACATTTAAAATTTTAGAGAGATCCAATGGTTAACGAATCCGAAATTAAAATTTTACTAAAATAGGTTTTGGGATAAACTCAGGAATGAAAGAAAAGCATAAAAATCTTCCTTGGCAAGCTACTCCACGAAAATGCAAGATAAATGGAGAAACTTCAAGAGTTTGGACACTTGGATGGAGTAGAATCAAGAGCCTTCATGATTTGGACAAGTGTAGGGACACTTGTAAAGGAATCATCATGACTTAGAGATTTTAGTAATATTCAATTATTTTCCAACTACTATATAAAGGGATGAAGGCTTTGAATGGAATTCGTTTTCAAGACACTTCCTACACCTCTCTCTCTCACGTGAAACCCTCCCTTGTATCCCCTCCATTTCATTTTCATCCTTTCATTTTCAAGCCTAAATCAAGTTAGAAAACAAACCCCACCATAGTGAAGCATCATGTGAAGCTAGGAGCTATAGGAAGAAGTTGTCAAGATTTTTAGGAAGATACAAGGTACGTATGGGGAAGTTTTATGGTAAATATAATATAAGTATTACTTGTGTTTGAATAAGTATGTATAGGGAAGCTTTATGATAAAGGTAGTTTAAGGGTTGATTGTTTGAATAAGTGACTTGAATCTTTGTGTATTATGACCTGTCTTTAAGAAATTGTTTGATTTGAATTATAGTTGCATGATTGAGTGTTTTAATAAAGTTTTATATGTTGTTTAATAAAGTTTTATGTGTTATTTAATAAATTTTTATGTATTGTTGAGTGTTCTATGAATCTTTGAACATGTCTATTATATTGAACTTTATACTAGATTCATGTTGAAAGTTTAAGCATATGAGATATAAATTGAAGATTAATATTGAAAAGTAAATATGAGATAAAAAGAAAATTAATCATACATGTCTCATATGCATATGCCCAGCGGGGTTAAGCCGTGTTGCCCGGCGGGGGTTAAGCCGTGTTATTTGCCTCAAGAGGAGGTGTCAGATAGCTGAAAGAATTGAGACGAGCGTTCAGACAAAAGGTGTCTGAGCTGGGGGATAGTGGCAGTGGGGAGATCACCTACCCATGATGATCACATGAAGTGTGGGTGGGAGTCCTATTGCAACACTGACCTACCCTGACTGATCGATCCAATTCCGTGCCACTGGGATGGGGCTATCTTGACTATGGTACCAATTGATGAGAGTTTGAGAGAATAATGCATCATATAAAGAAGATAAGCATGCATCATATTGTGATGACTTTCTATATATTGTATATATTATGTGACTTGAATTATGTTTATCATAAACTTACCCTGTATTTTGTGTCTGTGGTTGACACTTGCGATGACCTCAATTTATTTGGGTGAGTAGAGAAACAGTAAGGGATTGGCCAGCTGATGGACTTTGTAGAAGATGTCTGAAGATGTTTTGTTATTGTTGTAATAAGATATTTTAATTATTGGTATTATGTAATAAGAAGGGATATCAATTGTATTTTATTGTACATCAGACTTTAAAATATTACTCCATAAGGAAATATCTTTTGTACTCTTATTATATGATTTCAAAATTTTCAAAGTTAATTGGCAATGGAAATTTTATTTCAATATTTCTAAAGCAAGTGGAAAAGAAATTTCATTAAAAATCAATAAAATACAAGATGGTAAAACGAGGCGTTACACATCCAGTTTCTTCTAATCAACACTAGATTAGAGTTCTACTATTATAAAATTCTGTTCTTACATGCAATTACAACATCTCACTTTATCAATCCTAGATAAAGAATAGAAATCTAAAATCCTATTAGATTCTAAGAGACAAAGAACCAGAGAACACTACTTTGTTCTTCACACTAGAGAACCCTTCTCTAGATACGCACCAAATCAGCCAGCAATTGATTCCCACATCTCTGGGGTGATTTCCATGGGAACCCCTTTAACTATTGATTTCATGTTTCCACTCATGGAACCCTTGGAACAGGTATAGAATACCTTTACCAAATCAGGGTAAAAGGTACCCTTCAATTCTAAGAATCTCCTAAGACCTTGGGTCTCTAGATAAGCAGGGAATTGAAATCCTTCCCTTATAAACCAGTTTAAGTCAAGGTATTTAGGTGAGCAGATAGGTTTTGTGGCATTGAACTGAAGGTAGTTCATTTTGTTAGGCTCATTTGTGAGTCAAAGATCAAGTCTATTTGGAGGAGGAGGAGGAGGAGGATTGGAAGAGGATTCTCCTACTTTCCTTTTGCTAGTTATAACACATTTAGGAGTAGACATTTTAGGAGGGATTCTAGACACTCAGACACAATGAAAACACAGAAATATAGCAAGAAAGAGAAGAGATAATGGTGCAAGGTTTTTCCATGGATGCAAGGTTCTATTTATAGACCAAATTGAGGCTCCTAACTTTCTAATTTTCAAAAATATAGCTGTTAGAAGGAGTTAAGGCACTGCAGTGACTTTAGATTCCAATTTGATTTGGTTGGGCAGTTATAATTCCATAGAAAAACTGTCAGATACGCAACAACTGCCTAAATAATCGATTAAATGCTCATTGTAATTGATTATTTTGCATATTTAGAACACTAAAATAACACATGGTAATCGATTATCCCGTAAAGTAATAGATTTTTTACAAGCATCCAGAGGTTGAAGATGAAGTGTAATCGATTATATGCACATGAAATCAATTATAGCAAAGATTTTTGGGAATCAGATAGGTATCAGAGCTTATGTAATCGATTAATTCGATTCGTAATCGATTACTCCAGGAGAGTTTAAAATATTAAAATGGTAATCGATTATTCCAGGAGGATTTAAAAATTTAGAAGCACATATCTAGGTCTGTAATCAATTACCATTTCACCATAATCGATTACTTCAGTGAAACTTTGAGATTGAAAAACACATTTTGTACATGGTAATCGATTATCCCGATGCGTAATTGATTACTCCAGGAAGAATAAATTTTTCAAAAACAAAGAATAATTGATTATTATATTGCTGTAATCGATTATTGAAGCTTAAATAGCATAAACAATGTGGATTTTAATGAATTTAATCGATTAATCCGAAGGGTAATCAATTATTACAGAGAAAATGTTAGATTGCAAAGCATTAAGTAGGCCAATTTTGAATTTTCCAACAACTTTAGTGATGGAGATAGCAAGGGATTTCAATTTAGCATGGAAAGGCATATATTAAGCAAGCTAGTTTATGTTGGATTCATCAAGAATACCTAGCATGTTTCTAAGTGCATCAAACCTATCTCTAGCCAAAGAGGTTTTGTGAATATATCAACCAATTAGTTGTTTGTATCAACAAAATCAATCTTGATATTACCTTTCTGCACATGGTCTCTTAGAAAATGATGTCTATTTTCAATGTGCTTGGTCCTTGAGTGCATAACAGGATTCTTTGAGATGTTTATGGCACTTGTGTTGTCACACAGCAGGGGTATCTCTTTTAGTTCAACTCCAAAATCTTGTAATTGTTGTTTCAGCCATAAGCTTTGTGCACAGCAACTCCCAGCTGAGATATATTCAGATTGAACAGTTGACAAAGCCACACAAGATTGTTTCTTGCAATGCCAAGATATGAGAGAACTTCCAAGAAGATTACAAGTGCCACTTGTGCTTTTCCTATCCAATTTACATCCTACAAAATCAGAATCAGAATATCCAATAATATTGATTTGTGCACCCTTAGGATACCATAGCCCAACTTTTGGGGTTGCCTTGAGGTACTTGAGGATTCTTTTGACTGCTATAAGGTGAGACTCTTTTGGATTTGCTTGATATCTTGCACACAAGCAAACACTAAGCATAATATCAGGTCTACTAGTTGTCATATACAATAAAGAACCAATCATCCCTCTAAATTTGGATTCATCAACTTTCTTTCCCTTTTCATTTGAATCAAGGTAGGTTGATGTTTCCATTGGAGTTGCAGCATCTTTGCTTTTATCCATTTCAAACTTTTTGATGACTTCAAGGCAAAATTTTGATTGATTAAGGAAAGTGCCATTATTCATTTGTGTGACTTGAAGTCCAAGAAAGAATGTCAACTTTCTCATCATAGACATCTCAAATTCATTTTGCATAGCTGCAGAAAATTCTTTACAAAGCAATTGATTAGTTGAACCAAAGATAATATCATCAACATATACTTGAACCAATAGAATATCATCCTTATGCCTCTTGATGAACAAGGTTTTATCAACATTGCCTCTTATGAAAGATTGTTCAAGAAGAAATTTACTTAACCTTTCATACCATGATCTAGGGGCTTGTTTTAGACCATAGAGGGCCTTTTTAAGTTTGAAAACATGGTTTGGGTGTATAAAATTAGTAAATCCAGGAGGTTGTTCAACATAGATGTCCTCCTCAATGTAACCATTTAAAAATGCACTTTTAACATCCATTTGATGAAGTTTAAAACCCATTAAACATGCAAATGCAAGCAATAGCCTTATAGCTTCCAATCTTGCAACTGGAGCATAAGTTTCCTCATAGTCAATGCCTTCCTCTTGGTTGTAACCTTTAGCAACCAATCTAGCCTTGTTTCTTATTATGATTCCACTTTCATCAAGCTTGTTTCTAAAAACTCATTTAGTACCAATAGGCTTGAAAGATGAGGTCTAGGAACAAGCTCCCAAACTTCATTTCTCTTGAATTGATTTAGTTCATCATGCATAGCATGCATCCAATGTTCATCATGTAAGGCTTGGTTAATATCCTTAGGTTCAATTTGAGATACAAAAGCCATATCACAACATAAATTTCTCAATGATGATCTAGTTTATACTCCCTTTGACATTTCACCTATGATGTTGTCAAGCGAGTGATCTCTTGTTGTCCTCCATTCTTTTGGCTCTTGATTAGGTGTTGATGGATTTGTTACAACACTTGGTTCTCCTTTTTCTTCAATAGGCTGGACAATTTCCTCCATAGGACCTGCATCTATATTACATTTCTTTTCCTCTCTTGAGGGGTTAGATTCATCACAAATTACATGAACAGATTCTTCCATGCACATAGTTCTTTTGTTGAAAACTCTATATTCATTACTTTGTAATGAATATCCAAGAAATATAGCTTCATCAGCCTTTGCATCAAACTTTCCAAGTGATTATTTCCCATTATTTAACACAAAACACTTGCAGCCAAAGGTTCTCAAGTGAGAGATGTTTGGTTTTCTACCTTTGTACAACTCATAAGGGGTTTTCTTCAAAATAGGCCTTATGAGAAATCTATTCAAAGTATAGCAAACTGTACTAACCGCATCAGCCCAAAAATATTTTGGCAAATTTGTCTCATTAAGAAGTGTTCTTGCACCTTCTTCAAGGGATCTATTTTTCCTCTCCACAACACCATTTTGTTGAGGTGTTCTTGGAGCTGAAAAATTGTGGTTAATTCCATTTTCTTCACAAAATTTTTCAAAATGTTCATTTTGGAATTCCCCACCACGATCACTTCTTATTGAGATAATTTTGTTGCTTTTCTCATTTTGAACAACTTTGGCCAATTTTCTAAAAGCATGGAAAGCATCACTTTTGGATTTTAAAAACAAAGTCCAAGTATATCTAGAGTAATCATCAACAATCACAAGTCCATAATAATTGCCACCCAAACTCATAGTTCTAGAAGGACCAAACAAATCAATGTGTAGTAATTCAAGTGGTCTAGAGGTGGAAACAATATTTTTGCTTTGAAAAGAGATTTTAGTTTGTTTCCCGTTTTGACATGCATCACAAAGTTTGTCCTTTTCAAATTTGAGTTTTGGCAAACCAATCACTAAGTCCTTTTTAATAAGCTTGTTCATATGATGCATGTTAATGTGACTAGCTCTCCTATGCCACAACCAAGATTCATCTAACTTACTCATTAAGCATGATGTTTTGTGAAAGAATGCATGGTCAATAGAAAGTTGATAGATATTACCTTTCTTTTTGCCTATATTAACTACTTCACCATTTTGGCCATCACATATCATAGAACAATTCTCATTGAATGAGATCTTAAAACCTTTGTCACATAGTTGACTTATGCTTAGAAGATTGTGCTTCATACCATCCACATAGAGAACATTGCTAATCTTGGTATTGAAGCTATTTCCAATGTTGCCTTCACCAATTATCTTACCCTTGTTGTTATCTCCATAAGTGACAAAGCTTCCTCTTTAGGAACAAGATTTCTGAGCAAAGACTTGTCATCCGTCATATGTCTAGAGCATCCACTATCAAGATAGCACAAAGAAGTTCTTGCTCTTAGACATACCTGAAAAATCAAATTAATTCATAAAAGAAGGTACCCATTTAAGGTTGGATCCATAGGGGTTAGTGACTTTCTTTCTCTTTTCCACCCAAATGCAATCTCCATTTGGCACATAGAATCTTCTTGCAAAGCATTTATAGGATGTGTGTCCTCTCTCCATACAATAGTTGTAAATAACAGCCCTTGGAGATTTTCTAAAGAAAGCATTTTGATTGATCCTTGACTTCCTTTTATTTTTCTATTTTGGGGGCACAAATGTTGTCTTTTGGACAGATTTTGAGTTTGGTTTATACCCCATTCCAGAAGTATCTCCAACATATTTTTGTAGACTAAGCATTTTATTGAAATCACATTTTCCTTTGTACAATTTTTGCAAGAGATCAATCAAATTGTTATTCTTTGAAAGGTGTTTCTTATATTTCTCTTCTTGATTGATTCTATACTCATCAAAGACCTTTTGCAACATATCATATTTGTCAACATTTGTAGAAGAAGAAGCACATACACAACCATTTGATTTGTAACTTGAAACAAGTTTTTCATTTTCTTCCTTCAAGTTACAAATCTCAGCTTGTAGTTCAATAATCTTAGCAAGATGATCTTCAATATTCTAAGCTTATTGTTAGATTTTGAAAGCTTTTGTGCATCTTTGTGCATTTCTTGAAAAGCATGAATAGTTACCTCTTTGTGCATTTCTTGAAAAGCAATAATCTTAACTTGATCAAGTTCAAAATTTACCTCATCCTCTTCACTCAAGAGATCATCATCATCTTCATTGACAATGGATGTAAGACACATGTTTGCTTCCTCTATTTTAGTGGAGGATTTTGAACTTGTTGAGTCATTGTCTTCCCAAGCTATATAAGCTCTTTTAGACTTCCTTCTTTCTTCCCTTTGTTGTCCCCTTGTTGCTTCTTGAAATAGATTGAGCATTCAGACTTGATGTGGCCAGGTTTCCCACATTCAAAGCATGTAAAGTTGCTATCAATCTTGTTGTTGTTGTTGTTGTTGTTGTTGTTTTTGATGTTTCTTGAGAATCTTTTCCCTTTGTTCTTCTTCAAAAACTTGTTGAACTTTTTGACTATTAAGTTCATGTTTTCCTCATGTTCGTCATCACTTGAATCTTCCTCTTTATCCACTTTAGATGTTTCAACTTTTAGAGTAAATCCTTTGTCTTTCTTATCTGCATCTTCAACACAAGTTAATTGAGACAATTCCAATTCATATTCAAGTAACCTACCAAAGAGTGCAGCCATTAACATTTTGGATAAATCCTTGGATTCTTTGATTGCTGTCACCTTTGGTTTCCAAGATCTAGTGAGACGCTTCAAGATCTTGATGTTTAGTTCCTCAACATCAAAAGTCTTTCCAAGTCCCAAAAGATGATTGACAATGTGTGTGAATCTTGTTTGGAGCTGGAAAATGCTTTCATATGTGTTCATCTTGAACATTTCATACTCATGAATCAATGAATGCTACCTTGATCTTCTTCAATTTCTTCATGAGTGATCTCTAACATCTTCCACATCTCCTTAGCACTTGTGCACCTAACTGTTCTACAGAATTCATCAGAGGAAAGTGGAGAGGTTATCATGTTTTTGGCCTTAAAATCATATTGAACAATCTTTTTATCAACATCAGTCATCTCATCCCATTCTTTGGGAATCATGTCATTACCAACAGTTTTGATGGGCACCACAGGACCTTTCTCTATTGCATTCCAAGCACCTGAGTCATTTGATTGAATAAAGATCTTCATCCTATTTTTCCAAAAATAGAAATTCTCCCCTTCAAACAAAGGAGGTCTGTTTAAAGAAGCACCTTCCTTGAAAGTTATTTGTGAGGTATTCATTTTGGAAAAAAAATAGTGATGTTGAGTAACTTTCAAGAACCATCTCTTGATGCCAATTGTAAAGAATATGAATATCTCACACTTAACCAAGAGGGGGGGGTGTGAATTGGTTAAACCTTGCTAAATTAAAAATTTCTTTAATCAAAATCAGAGTTCCTAGGATCTTTATCACTTTTCAAAACCAAGAAACCTTATTCAATCAAGTAGCTCAGCCCCAAGGAATTCAATGGATCAAAACTAACTTTGTTGGTCAAGCAATTTAATCAAGAACACAATGAATATAAGAGTTAAGGAATAGAGAAGCAAAACACAATCAGATTTATACTGGTTCACTTCAACACTAGAAGTTACATCCAGTTTTCTTCTAACCAACACTAGGTTAGAGTTCCACTATTATAATTTTCAGTTCTTACAATCAATTACAATGTTTCCCTTTATCAACCCTAGATAAAGTACGGAAATCTAAAACCCTATTAGATTCTAAGTGACAAGAACCTGAGAACACTACTCAGTTCTTCCATCTAGAGAACCCCATCTCTAGTTTCAAGCAAGAACCCAATTACAATAGCCAAATTACAAAGAAAATCCAAAAACGAAAAATTACAATTAGATTAAGGAGAGAAACAACCTGATGATCCAATGTATGCAATGCAAAATGAAGTTACCAGATCAGGTTGAATGATTACAAATCAATTACCACAACTTTCCTTAATCTTGAAATGGCTTCAAGCTCCAAGAATGAGTCAAACACTCATATGATCAAAGCACAATGCAGTAAGAAACAATTAAACCTTAAAAAACACTTTATAATGCTCACAAGACTATGTAAGCTCAGAAAATACGTATGGGTAATGTTCCACAAAGTTAGAAAAGCAGCTGAGCATCAATCCTATTTATAACAACTTTTTGTAACTATCTGTAATCGATTAAACGCGCCTAATAATCGATTAAAACGCTCATATAATCGATTAAATAAACCTTGTAATCGATTAAAGTGTTCAACATAGTTTTTGGACATGAGCAACGAGCAAAATAATCGATTATTCCGTCCTGTAATCGATTAAGACAGAAGACTCAGAATGACAAAATACACAGTGTAATCGATTACAAGAATGTGGAAATCGATTAAAGCAGGAGTCTTTAAAAACTGAATGAACTATGTAATCGATTACGATATGTGGTAATCAATTAAACCAGGAAAACTTGTAAGCACGAATATACAGTGTAATCGATTACAAGAAACGATAATCGATTAAAGCAGGAAAATGACTTTTTCCAAATAAGCATGTGTAATAGATTACAATACATTGGTAATCGATTATCCCAGACTTTAAAATCATATATAGTTATGTAATCGATTACTAATCATTAATAATCGATTAAAGAGTTCAACAAGGCAGTTTATATGAAAACAAATGTCAAATAATCGTTTATTCCGATAGGTAATCGATTACATTGTTGTTGAAAGCTTTACCAAAATAGACTAAGAACAAAATAATCGATTAAGTCTTTAAGGTAATTGATTACAATAGTATAAAATGCATTTTTTCAAAAACACTTTGAATCAAATTAAAAACTTAGTCAAATAACTAAAGCCTTGTGATTTTTATGAACCCAATTAATTTAATTATAGATTAATATGAATGCAATGCACTTGGATCACCAGAATTGCTTTTCTCTTACACATTTCACACTAATTAAACTTCAAGGAAACCATTGCATGTTGAAAACTCAAAACCCATGCTTGAATCACAATTCCTTTGCATTCTTTAAGTAGCTCCCCCTGAATCCAACACTTAAAATCCATGATTAACTATGTAATCGATTACAACACTTAAATAATCGATTAAAATCATTAACAAAGAAGTTTTGTTGTAAACAAAGGCCAAATATCGATTATTTCGATGGGTAATCGCTTACAATGTTCATAAAAGATTTTCCAAATTGAATGAAGAACAAAATAATCGATTATATCAGTAAGGTAATCGATTAAACCAGTGAAAATAACATTTTTCCAAAAACCTTTCAATCAGATTAAAACCTTAACCAAAATATAAAAGCTTTGTTATTTTTTATGAAAACCATTTAAGTTTATGAATGAATAAGTGAATGCAATGCATGGATCATCAGATTAGCCTTTCTCTTACATATAATACAATTAAGCAACTTCAAGGCATTCAAGCATGTTGAAAGCTCAAAACCAATCTTGAATCAAATCCTTTTTAATCTTCATGATGCTCCCCCTATATCCAACAATCTCCCATTTTTTGGCTTTGAACATGCCAAATTCTTGGTTAATTATATGTTGGACTTGAAGTTAATTGAGGGAACTAAAGTTAGGAAAACTTGAGCTTTGCAAACTTGAAAACAATTCAATCTCTTTGCCAAGAAGAAGTGTTAAAGCATCTGTTGATTAATCCAGCATTCATTTACATTTATATTTTACTTAATTGGTTAATATTTATCACTTAGCTCCCCCTTAATTTTACAATCCATTCAAAGTAAGATTTGGGCAAAAATTGTGCATAAAACATAGTAGAACAGAGTATACTACAGAGCATGAACCAAATCAATCATTTCTCCCCCTATTTGGCTTATCAAAGTCAAAAACATGTAAAGCACAACGGATATTGAACAGGAGAAACATAAATGGATATATTAAGAAGAGAGGGAACCATTATAATGCTTTAAATTAAAATTAAAACAAAAGAAACATAAAAACTTCAAAGGCTAAAATGTCTCAGACTCTTCAAACATAACAGTAGCTTCAATATTGTCTAGCCTAGCCTTAATGTCTTCTAAAGCTGAACTAGTTTCAGCCTTAATGATGCATAGTGATTAGGCCATCCATTTTCTGAAGCATGAGTGACTCGAATTGAGTGTAGAGGGGTTGAGCAGGATCCCTTTCCTCATCTTCTTCAGCATTTACTCCAACACCAGCAGCAGCAGGAGGTTCAGGCACAACTTGTTGACCAGCCATCTGCCATCCTTGTGGTGTCTTGATCATTCCTAGCTTGTTGAGATGCTTGTCTTTGATGAGACTATTGCTTGAGTTTATATGGTCCACTACTTCATTTGAGACATCTATTTGGAAGTAGTCTATACATCTAGACACAAGCACAACATAAGGGAATGGGTAGTTTACTAGCCTTTTGGATTTCAACATGATCTCCTCAAGAATGAGAATCCAGTTCATCTGAATTGAATTCTTCGGACAATACACTAGTTATAGGTCTTCATCTGTTGCTTGGGCATGGTTTGTGGCTCTAGGTGTGAGGATATATGTTATTATGTAGTGCAGAAGCCTATCCTCATGGGTTATGGGTCCAGTACCTAGCCTGGTTTTCAATCTCATTTGGGGATCACTAAGCATCTCCATATATGTTGTTGATTTGAGGGGGAGTTACTTGAAGCATAAAGAAATTTGAAGACAAAGGATTATTTTGGACTTTCAACATGTCCTTGAAACATTGAAGAAAAGCTTGTGATCAAATGTAAAAGGAAGGAAGTTTTCTGATGATCCAAGTCATTGCATTCATATCATTCATAAGGTTAAGAATTAAATCACAAGGCATTGGTAAATTGTTTTGAGTTTTTGAAATAAACTAAGTGTTTTTGGAAAAATAGCATTTCACTGGTTTAATCGATTAATATAGGCAAAGAATCGATTATTTTGTTCTTGATGATTTCTGAAAAATTCTCAAGAATACTTTAATCGATTACACTATCGAATTAATCGATTATTTTGACTTAGATTATACATGATCTGCCTTAGTGACTTTTTTAATCAATTACTACCAAGCTGTAATCGATTACATCATCCATATAGAAATATCATCTCTGGTTTAATCGATTACCAATTATTGTAATCGATTACATAGTTCAAAGCATGTTTTTCACTATGCCGGCTTTAATCGATTACCAATTATTGTAATCGATTACATAGTACAAACACATTTTTCACAGTGTCGGGTTTAATCGATTACACATCGAAATAATCGATTAAATTGCTCATTATAGTTACCCAGAATCATTATGAACATTTTAATCGATTACAGGAGCGTATGTAATCGATTACAAGTGCTAAATAATCGATTACAGGAGCGCATTTAATCGATTACAAGCGGTTACAAAAATCATTATAAATAGAACCCATGCTCAGCTGATTTAAAAACTTGAGTAATTCGTACTCTGAGCATTCAAAAGCATTCTAAACGTTCACTAAGTGATTTTTCTGGGTTCATTAAGTTCTTGCTTCCTTGAAACTCATATGGGTCTTAGGGATTGAGTGAAGCAAGATTTTCTCTTTTCAAAGTTTAAGGAAAGCCATGTTCTGAGTTTGTTATTTGCATTCAACCTGGTAAATTCATTCTAATGCATATCATCTTTGGATCATCAAGTGATTTCTTTCCTTACTCTTTGAGTTTGTAATTCTCTTTTGAAACTTGTATTTGCTTGTCTATTGTAAATGAGTTTCTTGCATGAAAACTAGAGATATTGTTTCTCTAGGGGATGCTGAGTAGTGTTCTCAGTTTGGGTTTGGTCTCTAAGGGTCTAATAGTGTTTTAGACTTCTGAACTTTATCTAGGGTTGATAAAGAGAGGCTTGTATTTTCTTGTAAGAATATTATTTGCAATAGTGGAACTCTACTCTAGTTTTGAGTAGAAGAAAATTGGATGTAGCTTCATAGTGTTTGAAGTGAACCACTATAATTCCTTGTGTGTTTATCTAATTCTGCATATTTGATTGTTTTATGTGAATTCTTGTTAACTACTTGATTCTTGAAGCATTACATCTCTTGGGTTGATCTTTGGATAAAGGTTCTTGGTTACTAAAGTGATAAATATCCAAAAAGGGAAAAATTCTGATTTTGATCAATAAATTTTTTAAATTACCAAGCCTAACCAATTCACCCCCCCTCTTGGTTAAGTGTGAAGTGTTCCCATATTTTACAATTGGCATCAAGAGTTAGGTCTTGTAAGATACTCAAGATCATTTTTTTAAAAAATGAATACTTCACAAATAACCTTCAAAGAAGGTGCATCTTTAAACAGACCTCCTTTGTTTGAGGGGGAGCATTTCAGTTTTTGGATAAATAGAATGAAGATCTTTATTTAATCCAATGATCCAGGAGCATGGAATGCCATAGAAAAGGGTCCTAGGGTGCCCATCAAGGTGGTAGAGAATAACATGATTCCCAAGGGCAAAAGATTTACATGAAACAACAAGAACAATTCCACCAACAACAGCTCTAGCAACAACAAGAAGATTGACAACAACTTTACTTGTTTTGAGTGTGGTTAACTTGGCCATATAAAATCAGAATGCTCAATCTACTTGAAGAAACATCAACAAGACAGCAAAGGCAAGAAGGAAACAAAGCCAAGAAGAGCATACATTGCTTAGGAGGACAATGAATCTTCTACCTCTGAATCCTCTAATAAATTAGAAGAAGCCAACATGTGCCTCACCTCAATTGTCAATGAAGAAAATGATGATCTTCTAGATGAAGATGATGAGGTAACATCTGAACTTGATCAAGCTATTTTTGCTTTTCAAGAAATGCACAAAGAGGCCAAAAAGCTGGCTAAATCAAATAACAAGCTTAAAAAGAGTATTGAGGATCATCTTGCTAAAATAGTGGATTTACAAACAGAAGTTTGTAACTTGAAGAAAGAAAATGAAAAACTTACTTCAAGCTACAAATCAAGTGGATGTGTTTGTACCTCTTCCTCTACATCTAGTGACAAATATGAAATGCTGCAAAAAGTATTTGATGAATATAGATTAAATCAAGAAGAAAAATATTTGCAAATTGTTTCAAAGAACCAAGAGCTGATTGACATCTTGGAAAAACTCAACAAAGGAAAATGTGATTTAGATGACATGTTGAGTGCCCAAAAATAATTTCGCGATACTTCTGGTTTGGGGTATAAAAAGAGCTTTAAAAATGTCCAAAAGACAACATTTGTATCTCCAAAACAGAAGAAAAAGAAAAGGTCAAGATTCAATCAAAAAAGGTTCTCAAGAAACTCATATAAGGCTGTAACTTGTCACTATTGTATGGAAAGAGGTCATACAGCTTACCGTTGTTTTGCAAGAAGGTTTTATGTCCCAAATGGTGAGTGCATTTGGGTAGAGAAGAAAAAGAAAACAGCTAACCCACTTGGACCCAAAAGCAAATGGGTACCTTCTCCTTTGAAGTAATTTGTTTCTTTTGTAGGTATGTCTTAGAGCAAGCTCTTCTTTATGGTATCTTGATAGTGGATGCTCAAGACATATGACCGGTGATATGTCCTTGCTCAAGAATCTTATTTTTAAAGATGGGGCCTATGTCACTTATGGAGATAACAATAAAGGAAAAATCATTGGTGAAGGTAGCATTGGTGATAGCTTGAATACCAAATCAGCAATGTACTCTATGTTGAGGGCTTGAAGCACAATCTACTTAGCATTAGCCAATTATGTGACAAAGGCTATAAAATCTCCTTCAATCAAGATTGTTGTTTAATTTGTGAGGGTAAGAATGAAGAAGTAATTTACATTGGCAAAAGGAAAGGTAATGTTTACTTGCTTTCTATAGACCATGCATTATTTCACAAAACCTCATGCTTAATGAGTAAAATAGATGAAACATGGCTATGGCATAGGAGAGCTAGTCATATTAATATGCATCACATGAATAAGCTCATTAAGAAGGACTTAGTCATTGGCTTACCAAAACTCAAATTTGAGAAGGACAAACTATGTGATGCATG
>PYAF01005139.1:725657-751549 GCA_007407185.1 Glycine tomentella | reverse complement strand
GTCTATTGTTCATTTTTGTTAATCGCTTCAAAAATGTTTTTTATTTTTAACATTGTCTTTAAAAATTAACTATTTTATTTCATTTTACTCTTAATATTAATAAGTGGGAGAAAATATTAATGTAGTGATAAAAATAATTTAATAAAATTAATTCAATCAAATAAAATTATTTTTTTCTTCGTATAATTGAAGTTATTTATTAACTCTTTTAATTCTTGTATAGAACCCTAATGATAAATAAAAAATAAATAATATGTTCATTACTTAATTATTTCCTAATGATATGCTCGTAATGACATATCATAACAATTTGTTTTTTATTTCATGTTCTGAATGCAACTTCTTCAAGAATTGGTTGATGCCCTTGTTAGATATTTCGTATATGTGGAAAGATTTATGCTATGGTATTAAATGTCATTGCAAATTTATTTTGGCGTCTATATTTTGTTTGAACTCTATATTTTGTAGTATATATTGATTATTATATAACATCATATATTGCTTTATTATAAAAAAACATTAAAAATACCTCAAAATAAAATTAACCCAATAATGTAATTAATATGAGATTTATAAAATGATTATAAATAAATTATTTTTTCCTTAAACTTTATAGGCGCTGAAAAGAGGTTATATGAAACCCTGTACCATAAAAGGAATACAAAAACCATGATGAAATTATAGTGGTTTAATCACCTTTAATGGATATGAACATCATGTGCATTACTACAGACAATAATTGGTATTATTTGGTGGCCAGTTTGGAATGGGAGAGTATGATCATCATAATCTCATTACTAGTCGACCAAGTTTTTTTTTTCCAGTGCACAAAATTGCCCTTGGTCAAAACCACGAGGGAGAAAGTGGACTGTATCAATGATCAGAGATCAAAAAAGGGGTTGGTGTGCATGATGCATCATTCAATCTTTGATGGAAACGAGAATCTTTTTTTCATGAAATGGTTAGAACAGATAGAACCAATCAAAGCAAAGACAAACCAATTGTGATTTGTGAGACTTACCAAATTGCCCTCGGCATGTAGCATATATATAACAATACATGCTCTCAACAACACAACCACTCCATCCGACATAGCCAACCCCACTTCTGAAAAATGGGAAGAAAAAAAAAAGGAGAAAGAGAAACCTTTGCATGTCTCCGAGGCTTCAAATGAACGATGGGATAGAAAAAGACTTGGTTGAGCGGGGTGATGGGGCCTCACATAGCTAAACTTGCATTAGTGTTGTCTCCACGTACACCAAGGTATAATCAAGTGCTTTAGACCGGGATCTTAACTTTTTCCCAAAGGAGGGATTAGGGGAACTTCATTGACAATTGAAAATAATGGGTAGAGAGGATGTCTCTTACCTTGCTATGACATGACTTTTTCATTTTTCATTTTTCATTGCATGGTGGTGTTTCTTATCCCCCACTCTTTTTCATTTTGACTTTTGTTTAATGTTCAATAATCTCAAAGTCACTTCTACAAACAAACCATAGTAATTAATAAATTATTCGTACAAATAGTAATAAACTTAATATTTTTAAGAAATGACTTGTGTGGATAGAAGTACCTGGTTAAAAGGAAAGATCTCATTTAAGGTTATTAATTAGTTTTTCAACAAAGTTTTAATCACAACAAAGTCGATAAATATTCTGCATCGATAACATAGTTATAAAAAAAATAATATTCCTAATTAATGGATGTTTGACTATAATTGTTGGGCCATTTGTTATAGTTTTCTTTTTTTAAAAAAAATAATCACTATTAAGTTTTGTACATGTTTTCAACTTTTTGAAAATAATTAAAAGTTAAAAAAATTAAAAATTGATTAAAATTAAAATTTATTTTGATTAGCTTCAAAGAAAACAACTGCTTTTAAAAGTAAATTTTATATTATAAACAAACATAAATTAATTTATACTTTTAAAAAACATCTAAAATAATAATTAGATATTTTAATTTTTTTAATCTAAAATATCCTTCAGCGTCATGAAAATTTATGGTAATTTAGTAAAAAATATAATTTGCTAATAATTTGTCGTTGGCGTTTTCCACATTTAAAGTAGAAGCTTGGTTCAATTTATTGATGGGATAATGGACCCAGGTCCAAGATTAGGTTGTTTGTGAAAGTCGTAAACGGGCCTGTATCCTTTCTTTTTGGTTGCACGTGTGTGTCTCCATTCTAAGTTTTGGAAGCTAATAACTAGTCCTTATACCTTATAGACTATTAACATCATTGGGCCCTTTTCATTTGAATCATCAAATATCTCATCAATAACATTGAAATCTTTCCTATTTCTAACGTATGCGTTTTGAATGTACCCAAAGAAAAAGGGGACTATTAATTTTCTTTGTCCATTATGATGAAACACGCAACACAATTACGTTTTGTTTTTTTTTTTTTTTAACTTTAGATAAATATAATGTTTTTTATTTACTTCAATTGTTAAATATAATTATTTATTATGAAGGATTAATGAGTTATTTTTTCATTTTTTTCAGATGGCTCGCATGAAACAAACATCGTACATTATTGGACACAACCCTCCACCCCCCCATAACGGTCCCTCGCAGAAGGGAAATATGCTATAGAGAGACATCATAGAGTGACCACATCGACATGTCAGTGCTGTGATGATGAGCGATGACAACAAGCAGAGCTAAAGCAAGAGCTACAACCATAGTCAGAGCCAACTATTAGTAGGATCATTGGACCACCATTTGGAGGAGGTCTAGTTGATTTGTCCTTTCTTCAGTCTTATAAGTACCATTGTATTGCTTATGTTTGGATCTATCAAGAGTGGTCAGAGTTGAAGCTTGTCAGCCACGGGGCCCAAGTGTTAGCACCGTTACTCATCCATAGGTTAAGGCTTATGTGGAGCCGTTGGGGTTATCAAATCTTGCTATGGCGTAGTACCCTACTGCAAACATGGGCTTGGTGAATGCCTTTTTTTGAGAGGTGACACTAGGAGACGTCTTCCTTCCACCTACCCATCAAAGAGATGACCATTACTTTGGATGATGTGTCTTCTTTGCTGCACTTGCCTATGATAGGCAGACCCATTGATCATGTCCCCTCACTATTTGACAGAGAGGTGGTGAAATCCTGCTGATGGCTCATCTGGACATTTTGATAGAGATAGAGACTGTATCGGTGACAATCGCAAGTGCAAGTGTGAGGTTGACGTGTCTGGAATACCTTTATCACCGCTATGTTGAGTCAAGCTCCTATGTTTGGGTTGCAACAACTTATCTCTTGCACTTGATCAATAGTACAATATTTGCCAACAAGTCATCAACTCACGTCCATGTCACCTACCTCTAGTACCTCGACAACCTGGATGCTTGCCAGGGTGAGCAAGTGGAGTTGGTGAGTTGTCGTACTTCTATGACCACTTATGGGAGCTAGTATAGTAGCAAGTAGTGTGAAGGTTATATGACATTACATTACTCATGGTAAGTAAATTGTTTTAGCATTTTGATTATTTTTTATTATTGTAATTAATATTTGTTACAGTTATGGGTGTATGCTTATCTATTTAGTGTTGGATGCTCAAAGCCATATGAGGATTATGTGGTGGAGGACCTAATAGCCACTAGATGGAAGGTTTTGAGAGGTGCTGGGTGTGCCCTTCCGAGTAGCGAGAGACTGGATGACTTACAAATGGATGCTATCACGTTGTGTCCATAGGAGGACTGCAGGGTGTTAGACACAGGGGAAGCTTGAAGTGGACCAAGATCAGGAAGCTCTTTGAAGTTTTAGCCTTTTACATGCCATTCAATTGAAGGCATAAATTTGTTAAGTTGTTTAAGAGTATCATCTTATGATCCCTTGCATTGCATAAACATGATCATTAGCATGCATACATGATTTGATAAAAGCATAAAGGTTTTAATGTTTGCATAAAGAAGCAAATTTCTTATGGCTTAGGTTTTGGAAAATCAAAATGTGCACTGCTTTAATTGATTACCAGCTTGTGAATCTATTAAAAAGCCATGAAGAACACTTTAATCGATTACAAATAAATCGTAATCGATTACACAACACAAAACACAAAACTATGCATGATTGCCTTAATCGATTACCACTAAATCGTAATCAATTACATAGGTTTGTTTCAAAACTGAGCATGACTGACTTAATCGATTACGGCTCAATTTAATCGATTACATTGTTCATAAATCTTTTCCAGAAAGCTAAAGAACATTTAAATTGATTAAGTTTATTTTTAATTGATTACATATGAAGATTTAATCGATTACTTTGACGATTTAATCAATTACATTAAGTTACAAATATTTTCTATAAAAAGTTGTTGGGTTTTTTGTTTTTGAAAGAACTTGATTTTGCGAAATACCCATTAATTACAAAAGCTCTCATAGTTTGAGAAAAGAGATTCTGAGTTACATTGATCTTGTTTCAAAACCCAGAACTCATGCATCATTGATCATGTTGGTTTGAACAAGATTTGTCAAGAGTTTTTCAAAGAGAGCTGATTCTAAGAATTGCTTACCTTCAACCTGAGTTTGTTTGGTAAAATTCATTCATTCATCTTCTGAGGATCATGAGATTGTATGTCTCTTAAACTCTTGTAGTGATTTGATTGTTTACTTTTATTTCTTGTAAGTTCTTAAATTAAAGATGTTCTTTAAAGTTTTTTTCTAGAGTAGGGTTCTCAAGAGGGAAGAACATAGTAGTGTTCTCTAGTTCTTGGTCATTAGAAGTCTATAGGGTTTATATTTATGTTTCTTTATCTAGGTTTGATAAAGGTGATTAGTTGTAAAAGCTTGTATAGAACAGAGTTTGATTTAGTGGAACTCTAACCTAGTGTTGGTTGGAAGAAACTGAATATAGCTTCTCTTGCTGAGAGATGAACCAGTATAAGTTATTGTGTTGATTACTTTCTTTTAATTTCTTCTTATCATTTTAATCTGTGATTCTTTTGGTGAATTTTTTATTACTCAACAAGTGAAGTTTTTTGTAATTGTTTTCTTGGGCTGAGTGGTTTGATTGATTAAAGCATTCTTGGTTAATTGTGATAAAGATCCTAAATTCACTGCTTGTTTTAAAGAAATTTTAAAGACTCCGTTTTAACCAATTCACCCCCCTCTTGGTTATTGTGGGTGTTCATCATTGTTTTCACAGGGATGTGAGGCCTTTCGCACAGTAGAGGCTTTTCTTTTACTTCATCAAATGCAAGATTGACGCAAGGCCTTATCATTTGGAGAGAGTGCAGAGGTAGTTTGACCATGTCTTGATGATTTCATGCTAGCCACCTCTTCTTCCTATGTATCAACTTTATGATCAGGCATGGACAGAGTGGCAATATCATATCATTCCTCTTGGTGATGTTATGCCACCTGGGGGTCCTTGGGCTTGAATCTATGACTATCGACCTTGGTTTTATAAAGTTTCCTATCCCTATGTCATTCTGCCAGAGGAGGCAACCACCACGTGGTCTTGTATGTTTAATGCCCATCAGAGTACAACCACAAGTTTGGCATCCACTACTAGACTAATATACCAACTGGAGACTACTATTATTAGGTAATGCAAATTGTATTTTGTTGATTTTTTTTCCTAAATTGTCACTGAAAAAATAGTTACTAATTGTAATTGTTATTATAGGATCGATTTTGGATAGCGTCAGAAGCTATGCAGAACTTGCCAGACCTCATAGTTGTAACAGAGGGTACAAAACATCATCAGCTCATATAGCAAGCTTTGCAACTGTTGCAGGAGGGCTTAACAATTGGGTACAACTCAAACACACTAAGACCCAAGAAGAGGACTGTCAAGGATGGTGTCAAGGGTGTAGAGGCAGTTGATGATTGTATTGAACACACGTTGTTGTTATTATTCTTATTCTTATTCTTATCATCATCATCATCATCATCATCATCATCTTTTATACGGTTTGATATAATATGTACAATTTTTATAAGTTTTGAAATATTTTTTCAGTTTATTATTATCTTTTTTTTGTTCATCAACTATTTAAAAACCACACACCTAGTAATTTAACAATAACGACTTCTTCAATTGATTCATAAAACAACATCAACAACTGAATAAGCACTGATAGTACAAACATTTTTTTTATAAAAAAAATCAGTGTTGAATATTTATAAAGTAAAAACATGACTACACAAATTTATCACGCATTAGAGGAATGATCTCATTAGCAAATCTTTGTTTCCTTGGTTTGCGCAACATGATAAGGATTTAATATGGAGATCGACCAAAAGTTGCATTCAACTCAATCGGACCCTTGTTACTAAATTCCAAAAAGACGAAAAAACATTTTTCACAAATAATTGTTGCGTTTGAGCTTCATACACTCGTATTGAACACAACCATCACCTACGCAAATAGGTTCACAGTAAAAAGATTAAGTAAAGTTCTATAACCTCTGATGGCATGCATAATTGTTTTCCTTCCTTAAAATATCAAGCGACATGTCCTCACTTATTGTGATGATTTTAGGACCACTAGGACATTCAAACAATACCCCTTTAGATGATGAAAGTATATCACCACCGCAATACACAGCAACAAATATACTCTTCATGTTTTAAGCAATATGGTGAATATCAAAAGCAAAGATGTTGAGTTGCATCAAAGTCTAATTACTATTTATATTAGATGATCTATTGTTTTCTCGTGAGTCATACTGACGATTGAGATTGCACATAAAATATAAACAATTTCGATTGTGTTTATATTTAATACGGTTGATATGCATATCATAAAAAAACAGTGTTCAGTCAGTACATCTCAGAAAAAGTAGATGCAGCGTGGCAGTGCTCAATCAATAAAAAATATCAAATGTATTTATTATTTTTTATTTGTAAACCTTTTTCGAAAAAATGGTACAACAGAATCATGATTTCATTGTTATTTTTTTCTACCACAACGAAATTATGATTCCATTATGTTATGGAAAAATAACCACAAAACCACGATTCCATTGTTTTAAAAGGGGTGCAAAAAAAAAAAAACAATCATAATTTCGTTGTGTTAAGGAGGATGCCTTATAGAATGAAATCATAGTTTTGTTGCATTGTGGCGGGTGCGAAGATGAATGCACCATGAAATCATGATTTTGGTGTGCATTCTATTCAATGAAATCATGATTTCATGAAAAAATTTAGAATAAAAAAAGGGTTCAACCCCTATGTAAGGACTAATAACAAATATAATGGAGCCAATAGCAACCCTCAAGAAAAAAAAAACTTGTTTTGTTTACAATGATTCTTCAATGATGAAGATATATTTTCTTTAGGGGTAGTATGTCTTGCAGGAATTTGAAGGGAAATAAAATAAAAAATAAATAATTCTTTAAAATAATATTGTTTTTTTACGATGATGTAATATAAGTTTATTGTTATTAATCTTTTCTTATCAATTGACATTTGTTTTTTCATGCCAAATACTTTTTTGTTTAATCAATTTCAATCATACGCACGATTTTTTCTTTTATGGGTGTCATAAAGTTGAATATTTTTCTAAATATAAATTTATATTCATTATAAACCATTTTTAAACATGCATGCATGGAAAATTACATAGCTCTTCCAAAAATAACATTTCGTTTGTTTTAAAGAATTGGGAAATGCAGTAAATTACACGCAAATCACTTCTGATTTAGAGTTTAGTCTTTTTTTTTTACCATGTTGGCAATGAAATTTGAATTGAAGACTTTTAGATATCATTAAACTCCATTAATAGATCCTAGTGGGTTATTCAAAGAGTATTTTTGATTTTGTTATTGCAATGGTGTTTTTAACTTTTTATAACGCTAACTGTTTTGACTTTGCAAACTTTGTTTCAAAAATGGATTTTATAATTAAAACTCTTTAATTTGGAGGTGATATAATTTTTTGGGTCACCATATTATTGATATGAAATATTCATTTGTTTTGCGATCATTAATTTTTGTCATAAAATTTGACTTACTACTTAATAAGATTTTTTTAATTCATATTTTTTTACTCACAAAACTCGAACTCAACTTTATTTAAAAAATCTGAATCCAATTTTATTAGTATCCACAATTTTGTTGTTGTTGCTTTACGGGTAATCTCTAATCAGGCTTTAATCATTTGTGATTTAAAAAGTATCATTTAACTACATGGTATTTTTTACAGCTCCATTTACCTGTCGTTTCTCCTGCCTACTATTTCTTATTATTTTGTCCTTTAAGCTAAACAAACAAAAAAATTGTAAAAGAGAGATCACTTATGAACGATAATCTGACGTTGTTTGGTTTTTATCATTTGTGGGATAATAAAAGTAGGCATGACAAGAAAATATTTAAATTTAAGAATGCATGCAATTGCTTTGGGCAAAAATAGTATAAGGTAATTTCTGAATTATAAATGAGAAGTAGTGTCTTTACGGGATCAATTACTTTGTTATGATGAAACTGTCCCTAAAAGTAAATTTTAATTTTTGAGATTGTAGGCATAAGTTGTTTAATTTTTTACATTATAAGAATTTTACTTTCTTAATTTTTAAAATATTATTCACTTGTACTTAATATATATCGGTAAAAGAAGATAGATATAACGATATGTTGAAGGGATATTCAGATTTCAAGGATACCAACTGTAGTTTAATTCTATTGAAAGTGAAAATTTGTCACACATTTTGTCTATTTTTCCTCATGTAATTCAACAAACATGACAATGAATGAAAGAGAAACACATGAATAATGTTCTCTCTCTCTCGATTCAAAAAACTAAAGTCGTATATTTACATGAAATTTTCATATCATATCAAATATCGAAGTGATAAGCAGATATTTTATCACATTCCACGACAAGAAGTCCTGAGATAAAAATGGTATTCTCATATGTCTTTTTGAGCATAAGCTTAAGTGTTGAGCAAGTATTGTAGGAAGAAGAAAATGACCTCATGACAAATGTTAATGTTGAACGTCACATAAGGCAATGATGTCTTCATTGATTATTCATCTTCATCACTTTATGCTATAGGATTCATAATATTCCCAGATACTCGACCTTACGTCATGTTTGAATAGGAGAAAAATCCTTTTTTTTCCATACAACAATATCAATAACAGAAGATAATCCTATTTAAGCATTGTAGAACCATTATGAGTGAAAAACTCTTTCTCCAAATATTTAATACAACTACAAATCCGACATTTAAATTTGAAACATTGATTAAACTAAAATAATTTGGTTCTAGTTGATCTATGTTTAGTGATATGGGACTGAGAGAAAATATTTATAGTATATTTGGAATAACTTTCTCTTTCATCATTATAAATTATTTTTATTTCATATTTTCACTTACATGTTTAATGAAAGCAATACTAAACAAATAGCATGGGGGATCAAGTTTTTGAATTTGAACAATTATGAATTATTAATACTTTTAAGGGTAAATACCCATTTGGTCCTTGAATTTGTGATGCATGAACACTTGAGTTTTTGAAAGATAAAAAAAATAAAATTTTGTCCTTGAATTTTTAAAAAGTGCGACAAATTCGTCTCATTGTTAATTTTCTCTATTAACCCAAATGGTTAATTCTACATGGGATTATTGGACATATTTGTCATCCTAAACTTTGCTGTGTGTTTTACTAACACATAAACACTAATTTATTACCAAAATTTTGATGGACTAATATGTCAGTTTTGAGATTGTAAACACCTACAATAACTAGCGATTACCGACAAATAAGTCCCTAAATAATATTACTCGGTGTCATTTACATTCCTGAATGTAACAACTTACTACCAAAATAGTCCACAATTAACAACTAAAACCAATCCCTACACCAAACAAATTACATTCCCATTTTATACAATGTAACCACCTAGTAACCATCCCTAAACTAGCCATAAACAAACCACTATAACACAAAAATAGGAAAACAAAGTATTATATAAATCAACTACTTTTGCAAGTTATCACTCTGTTTGCATTTACATCCCTACTGTCAAGTCAACACTCTATTTGCATTGACTCTGATGTCGACATTGTCGTTGACGCACTCATGGCGATTTGCTATGAAATTGGAAAGCCATGATGAGTTTGAAAACAATGCTACATTCTTCTCGAAATCAAACACATAAATCTTCAATTTTAGCCGTCCACAACACACTCACATTTACGCTCTTTTTCGGGGGATATTATGTGCTTCCAAATCTATAATCACTCTTGCTACAACCTTGAATTCAATTTCCGGTTTTATTTTCCCCAAATTATACTAAGGTTTTAATTACACCCTCAATGTAGTAAGCAATAAGTATTGATCAATTTTTGCATACACCACCAATTCGATCAATACCCACTTTCATAAGGCTCGACGAAATCCCCTCTCAATCTGGTCTCTTAAAGGTTCATCAAATGTGATTCCCACTCTTTATTTTTTAGGAAATTTAATATTGGATTGGGATTATGGTGTGTCGAATTGGAGAAAGAGGACGTGAATTTTGATTTTGCATTTTAATTTCATTTTTGGTTTTGGTTATAATTGTATTTGATGTTTGGGTTCTTATTAGAGTTGTCAATCCTGCACTTCTTTGTAGTTGGAAGCATGACTTTTAAATTTCATTATAGATGCTTTTTAAAAAAATCATGAAAGAAATTTTTTTGGCTATTTTTAACCTCCAAAAAATGATTAATTACATTTTAAATACTCTTGCCAAACAATTACAAATCACCAGAAAAAAATAGTTACAAATTTACTATTACATCATCATTTAACGGAGAGACTTGACGATAGGGATGTAAATGCAAATGAAGTGATGACTTGCATAAGGAGTTGAATTATAAAATACTTTATTATCTATTTTTGTGTTGTGGTGGTTTGCTTATGGCGGGTTTAAGGGTGGTCACTAGGTTGTTAGATTGTATGCAATGAGAATGTAAGTTGTTTGGTGTAGGGATTGGTTTTAGCCGTGGACTATTTTGCCAGTAAGTTGTTATACTTAGGGATATAAATGACATCAAGTAATACTATTTAGGGACTTATTTGTCAATAATTGTTGGTTGTTGTAAAAAAATATCTACAATTATCCAAACTGACAAATTAGTCTGTCAAAATTTTGGTGAACAATTAATAGGTCCAGTGATGTCACGTAGGATTAGTTAGTTGTTTGGGTTAATAGAGAAGATTGATTGTAGGATGAATTTGTTGTACTTTTTAAAAATTCAAGGAAAAATTTATTTTTTCATTTTATAGAGACTCAAGTATTAACAACTTACAAATCCAAGCAAAAAAAATTAGATATTTACCCTACTTTTAAATTTTGTAAAAGTTTAAAATTTACTGTTTTTTCCTTCTTCTTCTTCCTTTTTATTTATTTTATTTTGCTTGGTCCATTTCTGATTGAAACCTCAATTTTAGTTTTATGCCATGTTCTTAACCGAATTTAACTCCTTGAGGCTTCAAATCTCGTATGTGCTTTTTTTTAGGCAATTGCTACTTGCACCTTCATAAATGTTTTTTTTGCATCTTTTTAACCTTCTGGAAAGCCTAATTTGAAATTTAATTTTACATTCTGGATTAGCCTTTTTGGAATGTAATTCAGAATGCAAAACTTTACATTTTAGATGAGGTGCAGGAAGCTATTTCCTTTTAGGGATGGGGGAGTAGCCTTAATGGTTTAGGCACATCCATAAGGGTGTGGGTTCAATGAAACTAACCATTACAGATTTGAGACAATTACTTCTTGTACCTCTTTTTGCGCTTTCTTCACCTCCAAAAAGACCTAAACAGACAAAACTACCCCTCCAACCCAATCTACCAATACATCGTGCTCCACCTTCGGCAAACCACCCAATACTACCGTTACATAGTCCCACCACCACCCAACACCACAATTAACAACTTTGGTGTAGGGAAGAAGGCATAATGGAGTCGGGGACAATGAGAGGTATAAAACTTGATCTCATTCCAAATACATGAATCTAGAATGCACTTTTTTATACTTTTGAAAATGTTTTTCCAAAATTATCCTAACATAGTTCTGGAAAAGTTTTTCTAGAAGACACAATTTTTTTTTATACTTCCAAAAAAGCGTTTCCAAAATTATGCTAACATAGTTTCGGAAAACCCTTTCCGATCGCAAAGACTTTTTAAGAATTATGTTAGCATAATTCTGGAAAGGCTTTTTTGGAAGTATAAAAAATAGTGTCTTCCAAAAAATCTTTTTTCGGAATGGGGTCACATTGTACACCTCTTCTGTTGTGTCTGACTCCATTTGTCTTCTTCCTTGCACCAGAGTCATCAATGATGGTGTCGGGTGGTGATGTTTACGTGTAGCGGTGGTGTTGGATGATGATGTTTATGTGTAGCAATGGTGTTGGGTGGTTGGATGGAGGGTAATTTTGTATGCTTTGGTCTTTTCAAAGGTGCAGGAAGTAATTACCCAGCACAATCCACCCCAAAACATACCTCATGGAGTCCTGATTTATGAACTTGCTACAAGAAAAAAAAAATTGTTCACAAACTTCAAAGAATAAAATATTATGTTTGGACTTTATGACCAATTGAATTGGAAGGAAACAGAAAAGGACAAAACTTGGTTTTCCTGAGTTGTTGAGTGCAGATGGACTGTCCCATTACTTGTTCAAAAGAAGTCATTTTACCTATGTATCCAATAACATTATGAAAATAGGAATTAAGTGCTGCTTTTAATGTCTTTTATTAAGACCATCAAGCAACACCAAAGTCCCTCAACTTTATTCTTTAATTAATTTTGCCTTGTAGAGTATGTCATCATCGTGGATAAAACTAGACACCCTGTGACTTTGAATTGCAAAAGCAAAATCTCCAATAGATTAATTCCACGCAGGTTGAGAACTCTGTACATATGTTGATGACCAACCACATGAAAATCTGTTTTCAAATTGTGCACTCCTTTTGAGTCTTATATTTAATAATAAAAAAAAGGGTCAAACCAAATTCAACTTCATTAAGACATGATCACCAGTTTTCTCACGTGAAGGAAAAAAAATGCTCCTTAGAAGCCTCTTCGCTGGATTTTCAACTTGCAATCAATGGTGCTTTAGTGCTTCTTTAGGTGAAGTCTCGTGAAGCTCAAAAGCCATGGCCTTGTTGAATTGTTATGACATGTTGGTCCTTCTGCTTTTGCTTGTCAATGTGAGCTTTTATGGAAATGTTGATGCTCAGAAAAATGGCTTAGGAGCCTCTTTCATCTTTGGGGATTCCTTGGTGGATGCAGGAAACAACAACTATTTATCAACTCTTTCTAAGGCAAACATCCCTCCCAATGGAATTGATTTCAAAGCCTCTGGAGGAAACCCCACTGGCCGCTACACCAATGGAAGAACCATTGGTGATTTAGTAGGTAATATTATCTTCTTTCTCACATATGAAGATGTTTCTGTGAACCTATTAATTTTCTTTGTTAACAAACAATTATCATTTTGATTTTTCCAAACAACAATTTTTTTTTCTTGTGTGACCCCAGAATATTCCTGGGTCGGGAACCAAGAATTAATCCCGATCGAGGATCTAAGGGATTAACTTCTTATAACATATATTTTTTCATATACCCAAAGACAAGAAATCAAATCTCTAATCACATACGCGCTTAGGAGATAATATTTCTGTCAATTATGTCACACCATATTTTTATTAACAACAAAGCTACATGCATAATATACTTACATGAAATTTAATGAATTTTTAATGTAAAAATTATAAAGTTTAATTTCTATATATTACCAATTTTAAAAAATTATACTATTAATCAAATAACAATAATTTTGATGAATTTTCAAGATAATTATTTTTAAAACAAATCAATTTATCTTCCACGATAATTTGTAATTAAATGAAAGATAATATTAAAAAACCTTTTTACTTTATTAGTATATGCACTGTTTATTTTAGCATATGTCTCCTTTGATTTCTTATCGTATTATATGTAGTAAAATTTTAGGAAAGGTCAGTCTATTGTTAAAAAAAATAGAGATATTCAAAATAATTTCATTAAACTTCAGGAATACAAGTGTGATTTCTTAACTTTTTTATGAATAATAAAATTCATGATATTGTGTAAAAAAAATCATGATATCTATTTCCCACACAATAAAGTGGCAGGAATGCTGTCCAGAAATGAAATTAGTGTGAAAAAAACTTATTTTTTTCTTTACTTAATATAACGTTTTACTTTTTATATTTCAATCTTTTCAGGAGAGGAATTGGGACAACCAAATTATGCTGTACCATTTTTAGCTCCAAATGCAACAGGAAAAACCATACTCAGTGGAGTGAATTATGCTTCAGGAGGGGGAGGAATACTGAATGCTACCGGAAGAATATTTGTCAGGATTTTGTCACCCTTATCTATTTCTTAATCTTATTGATCAATCTATGTAATAAGGAACATAATTGTTTCATGTCACGTACATAAATTTATTTTCAGGTGAATAGAATAGGAATGGATGTTCAAATAGATTACTTCAGCATTACAAGAAAACAAATTGACAAACTGCTGGGTAAATCAAAAGCGAAAGAGTACATAATGAAGAAATCAATTTTCTCCATCACGGTTGGGGCCAATGATTTTCTCAATAATTACCTTCTCCCAGTTCTCTCTATTGGAGCCAGAATTTCTCAAAGTCCAGATTCTTTCATAGATGACATGATTACTCATTTCCGGGCCCAACTTACGGTACATATACACCTTAATATAAATTTAACACCAAAACAAACTAGACCAGTAAATGAATTGAAATTAATTTCTTCAAGAAAAAAAGTTAAATGAAATTGATACCCGTTAGTCATTTTAATCCCATTTGGCAAATCTTCATAAAACATAATCAATATCCCGTACCATGACTCGCATTCTAAAATCTGTGACAGAAACTAATTAAAATTATTTTCATCAAAATCAATTTCACTTAATTTAGTTCTATGTATTAAATGAACTTATGCAACCGGAGTCCCTGGTTCCTAAGGTAATCATCCTATGACAATAACAATAAAGAATTGAATTCGAATCCAGTATATGCCTATATATATCAGGACAATAAAAAAATGAACTTATGCAAAATTTAAAATTAACTTTTAAAGAAATTAAATATTTTTTTATAAATTAACTTATACATAAGTTAATATTAATTTCTAAAAAATATTTTATTTTACTTTCTTATTTCCTTATTCTAAGATAAAAAGACAAATGAGTTAACTTCTCTTATAAGTTAAAATCAGTTTTTGAAAAAAAATTAAATTAGAGGATTTTTATAAATTAACTTATTTCATTTTAATTGATGACGCAAGAAGTTTATTTCATTTTACTTTTGGTTTTTTATTTTATAAATGTATATTAAAAAAATCCAAACAAAACTTTACTGTATTTTATTTTATATTTTGTCATGTGTAACTTAATTGGCATGTTTGATTTGAATGGCAGAGACTTTACCAAATGGATGCTCGAAAGTTTGTCATAGGCAACGTTGGGCCAATAGGTTGCATACCTTATCAGAAGACTATTAATCAACTGAACGAAGACGAGTGTGTGGATTTGGCTAACAAGCTTGCGCTTCAATACAATGCTCGATTGAAGGATTTGGTTGCGGAGCTTAACGACAACCTCCCAGGAGCCACCTTTGTCCTTGCCAATGTGTATGATTTAGTGCTGGAACTCAAAAAATTATGATAAATACGGTAAACATTCCCTTTCATTGGATTTTTTTTTTTTTTATATGATCCATTATAATCTTCATGTTAATAATCATTGTCTAACTTAATCCTTCAAATTAAACATATGTTTAATTATGGGTTCAATTCAAAATTCTTGAAAAGTATGCATGCCATAACATTTTGATTATCAAGAGAGTATAGTGTAGAATAATGTACTGTGAGTTGTTGTAAATTTCTTGATAGTTGAGTCTGTTTCTTATGCAGGATTCAAGACCGCAAGTAGAGCTTGCTGCGGAAATGGGGGGCAATTCGCAGGGATAATTCCGTGTGGGCCTACATCGAGTATGTGCACAGATAGGTACAAGCATGTGTTCTGGGATCCTTATCACCCAAGTGAGGCTGCAAACCTAATCCTCCCGAAGCAGCTACTTGACGGAGACAAGAGATACACATCTCCTGTGAATCTTAGGCGACTCAGGGATCTTTGATCTTAATTTCTTCTTTTATTATTGTTCTTTCTGTACTTCAATTTGTATTTGTCCACACAATGTATTACACACATGACACACCCATTTAGTTCTTCTTATTCAGTTATTGTCTCTCAAAGGATCAAACTGTAGCTTTCAACAGCAAACACCTTTTGATGTGGCTGCCTCCTTTATTTACTGCAATTAACATAAACGTAATTCACGAGCGTGATTTGCTTCATGTTTTATTTATTTTTTATTATGATTCTGAGTTTTAATTATGTTTGACATAACTGAAAAACGATTGACCCTAGCGTTGGACCTTGGTGCATGAAAAAAGTGACTAGCTAGTCTCAATTAGACGTGGGGAGAATTTCATTTTCTTGTCCCTCTTGATGGTGACCATTTTGCATTTGATTATAGGAAGCTTATATTTTTCCACAACTTCCGCGCCTTGGTAGTTTAAAAAAGTCTAACCTAACCAACCTCATCACATGATTAATACCAATATATTTCTTTTTTGGAACTTGATATAGTAAGTGGTCACAATTTCAGTTGGTCCATCGATGGTCCGACCAATATTTTTCATTGATTTAAAAATAAAATTAATATGCGGTTGAGATTTATGATGCTAATCTATTAAACAAGTTACTTTGTACACGTTACGAAAAAAATTACAGTTTGACCTATGTGTAAAATTAGTTTCAGTATGACCACTGTGTAAAATCAGTTTAACCTATGAAGTAGGAGGCAGGTGTAGAAGAAGGAGGTGGGTGTGGGGTTGCTAAAGGTCTATCATGCAAACGAAATATTGCCAAAATTAAGAATAACAATTCTTTAATTAGGGCTACATACTTTTTTAGGGTCTTCAGTGTTAAATACTAAATACCATAAAACTGTCTACGTCCTGTTAAAAAATTTACGATCATCATACTATGGGACACTGTAGAAGATTCCTATTTTTGGTATAACCATCTCTCTAATTTTATCCTTGGGCACTTGGTAGCATGCATGAATGAAGGTCGTGGAAAAATTAATGCTACGTTTGGTTTAAGAAAAAAAAATACAGTGTCAATGTCAGAAGATTATTTACGTTGTCTAATATGAGACAAGTGGGAAAAAATGTGTAAAAAAAATATAAATAAGATGCAACATAAATAAGGAAAAATTGCTCAATACAAAAAAATAAGGCAAAATTGCACTCATCTCCCTTAAAGTTTCTTAAAAAACATATACACCTCTTCTAATTTTTAATTGAACATCCATTTTCCTTTATTTGTTTCTCAAGTGGCACACAACTCTTAAGTTAATTGTCTGTGCTTCGTTAAGAGAACTAAATAATGAGCTTTTATTGTTGTTGTAACTTCCTTAATTTTTTTCTTTCTTCCAACACAATCACCTACACAAGACATTAATTAAAAAGATAAAGGTGAGAAGCACAAGTTCTTCACGAGCTTCATTAATGATTGCAAACATGTGACTTCTCCATATTTAAGTTCCAGGTCTAAGCGGGGTCTCGATCGGCCTGCAAAGTCGATCAATCTAATCCACACTACTACAAAAAAGATATTTTACATCGATTATTTATCCCTTACAATGAGATCGAGTTCTAAAACTGTTTTGTAAATTAACATTTCGAAGACGGTTCCTTAAGGAGGAACCGTCTTAGAAGATGATTTTTTGAAGAAAAAAATTTATTAGACGTCTTTCTAAGACGATTTTTAGGAAGAATGGTCTTAGAATGTGACATTTAAGACAGTTTTTCCTATAACTGTCTTAGTAGATGATTTTAAAAAAATTGAACTTCGTGTTACTAAGACGTCTTAGAATATGTTTTTTTTTTAAATTAAAACAAGACGGTTTATCTAGCAAAATCGTCTTAAAATAGCCCACAAGTGGTGATGATGAAGGTCATGACCGTAAGACTTAACTCATGGTCTAAAATCCACAACATAGGACAAGAGAACTACCAATATATCAGCAATATATTTTCAATGCACCAAAGTGTTAAGAAAATATTGAAAATAAACTATACAAATGCATGCAGGCCAACATACTAAGTGTAGTCTCAAAGTTGTACCTTTTTTGCATTGAGGCATTGACATCCTTGATTTTCCTTGAAGGAAAGATATCAACAAAATTTAAGGTATTTTCTATCACTTCCTGAGTTCGTTTTCCCTCCAATGAGCATTGCTTTTTCCCATAGGATACCTTGTCAATTTATCATCAAGTGTAAGAGACTTGAAATAAGACACGAATCATCATCAATTATTATTATAAAATTAAAACAAAAGGTTGTTCATCACTCTCAAGTTTCTATTTACTACTTTGAACCATATTCTTCATGATTTTCCTTTTTAATTTTTTGTCTCATATCTCTTCCTATGAACATTTACACAAAGTATCTTTTGTTACTTTTTTCTCTCATTATAATATATGATAACTAGTATGTTTATGTTCTAATCAATTTATGGCATAGAAAGAGATGGTTAATACTCAGACAACTTCATGAATGGCAATGAATGATCCTACTATCTTTCCTCCCACATCCGGGAACTCTTCATGTCCTGGAAGGGATCTTACCTTACGATTTAGATCGACTTCTACTAGGTACTTGAGCAGATGCCATGTCATCTCTATTAATCATTTGATGCAAATTGATTCCAGTTCAGCTCACCCATTGTTCTAACCCTTCTAATGCATTCAAGGCTAGCTCTCTGGTTGTAAGAAGCACTCTTCAATAGTGCTTCCTGAAATGCTAGGTCACCTAACAAAGGAGTTTATGCCAAGGGTAAGTGGGGTATTACACATGCTAAAGAAGATTCAATACCAATATTTTAGCTATACATACTTGCAAGTGACTGTTGGTGTAACACCAAAATCTATCATTAAACACAATATAACTTTGAATGTTGGGATTCTTGAAATGCAGAAAGAATATGGAGAAACAAGAACAAAAATACTGACATAAATCACAGGGTAATGTTTGTTTAAATACATAAAAATATTAGGAATCATATAAATTTTATTATGTCATGAGTCTAGGCTTGTACTAGATATACTACACTACTAGTACTTAACTGTAACACCCCGTGTGCACCCGGTGTATTAACATTATTATTTATCAGAATAGCGCTTAATCACTTTAATTAAAACATTTGCGGAAGCATAATCGAAAACCATATTTCTTGATTACATTATGTATGGAACATATAACCTCAAAGACACAAAGCAACACAAGACCCTGCTGATCCAGAATCACATCAACATAACCATAGGCAAATAAACACAAATATCTCAACAAATATAACAGGAGGAAACATCACTACATAACATAACTGGTCATGTACAAATACATCATCTGACACTCGAAGTGTCTATACAAAAGAATAGACATACATCGCCTTGATCTCAAAGATCCTTCCTCACACGAGGGCATACATAGCATATACAAAGCATAATATATGTGCACACACACATATCTTCCCTCTACAGGGGTACAAAACATCATCAAAACACATCTGAGCCACCCAGCTCTCCCTGCTGCCGCACGGCCAAGCAGTCACTGTCTCTACTGGGGCCTGCCACCCTGAGACCGCTCCTCTCTGCCAGAAGAGTCACCTGAAATAACATAAGCCCCACAGGGGGTGAAATAAACATCTCAGTAAGCTCAGGGTCCTTGGAGGCATCTCCTCCACCTTAGCTCACTTTCCATGACACACGTCATCAAGGCATCACAAACATACTGGCCACCCTGCCCGTCCCTCATAACAATACAAGCAAGTCATCTTGCTCTATGTACAGCGGATCTCATCAACGCCAACCTCAGTGTGAGACCGGAACTCACACCCCGTGTCATCCCATCGGGAGCTACCCCTTACGCATGGATGCACGTATATGGTACCTCGAGAATAGGCAATCAACCGTGACGGGACACACCTATCTCTTGGTCTTGAGGGATCACCGACCCCTGGGATCTCATCAACCATGAGCAAACCAAACTAGGAGGAAACCCATCTCCTAGGGAGGTCCATATCTATCTAACTGGCCAGAAGATCTAACAACAGGTATCATACATTTCTCAAGCATAAATGCAAGCATACATATCATTATGAGGATGCAACAACCATCAATGAATGCATCATGAATGCAACCATCACTCCCTCGGAGTGTGGTGGAACACAGCAAGTGGAAAACATCCCCAAGGAACCAAGAACTTACCTGGCAAAGTCAAGCTCTGCGGTTCTTTCCCTGCTCTGTGGCCTACGCCACTGACACCCTCGGTGTCACGCCCTAACAAGGCATACAAGCACATATCAAACATCATCCTATCCGTACAAAACATTTATTTCTAGCAAAACATACGGAAAAGCATAAGCTATTGCATAGAATTCTGCAGATTTTAAACCCACTTTGAAAAATCACAACTCCTTGTGGAAAGCTCCTAAAATCACGAAAATTTGGAGGCATCAAGATATATCTCTTATCTTTTAAACAAAACTGGTTTCATCAAAAACCATGAGCCACAGCCTCTGCAGCAGACCAAAAACCAGAACTGTCACGCACTAAAATAGTATTGACAGCAACATACCAACTCAAATAGCCATCTTTCAATGACAACCCACACCAGGTTACTCGTCCAAATGAGCTGATATTTTACAGGCATGAAGTTCACATGTCCATCTTTCTATAGCCACAAAAAGCACTCGATTTGGATCATCCTAGACAGAGTTATGATTTCTGCAAAATGGCCCTCTGCAGTAGAAAAATATGCTAAAAACAGAGTATAACAGCCTGTTATAACTCTGCACCACAATTTCTAGGAGTCTCCAAAAATAGTACGAAAATTCCAGAGTAAACCTAACTCTCTTAGCTTTAAATGGCACCGGTTTTAGACCATTTGGACACTGATAGCTCTTGCTATGGACAAAACACCAGAACTGTCCAAATAGGTGTTCTTGGCTGTCATGAACAAGCATGCATGATTTATGCATGGAACACCATATCAGCTTAAAATCAACTTTTACACACTCCAAAACATACTTCAAAACTGTCTCACCCTCTTAAAACTCAACATTCAACAATCTCACTCCAAACCCTAACCCTAACCTCAAGAATCAAGGAGAAATAGGAGGCATTTCAAATCTTAGAGTTCAATAGACCAAATTGGAGGGTAGACCAGCACTCTATGGCTTCTAATCACGGTTCAGTGGCGTCGAACGACAATGGGCAGATTCAAAACCCACTCTTCTCGTCAAATCACCAACACCCAAGGCTCAAAACAACAAAGAACAAAGAAAAGGGCTTTCTTTCTTGCTTGCTTTGTGATTTCAACCACTAAACAAGTGGAAGTGGCAAGAAGAGAACTTGGAAGTGTAGAAGAACCAAAGAAGAAGAAAAGAGAAGAAGCAAATGGCACAAAAAGTGTTCTGCCTCTTTTTAACAAGAAACATGGGTGCGTCCAACAATTACTAACTACACCAATACCTCCGACAAGGACCAATCTGCCTTTTCGTAAATCCGTTTGATTACGCAAATATCACCCAAATTACCTTAATTAAATTTAGTGATATTACATTAACCAAGAATAACTAGTATGAATAGGATTTTACTAAGCCACACATTGATTATCACATTCCATATCAACAACATCATATAATAAAAATATCATTTAGAGCCTCGAACTAACAAAATAATATCCCCATTCTTCACATGTTATAGCCCCAGCCTACAACACTAGCCCACAGTAACCAGCATTGACTGCTATTGCCACAACTTGACGCCTTAGGCAACAAAAATCATCATATAATGTAATGAATTAGTATAATATGTTAAGATTGGTACCATTTATTCACTGTGGAAGTATTAGTCCAACAATCTATCAAAATAAATCGCAATTTCTCATTAGTTAGCATTGATACAAAATAGCTTAAAAATTACACTAAATTAAAATCTATTTTTAATTATAATAATTATTATAAATGTTGTGAAGTCAGTAGTCACTCACATGGGCATTGATACATATTTTAACAATATAATTGACAAAACTTAGTACAATATTAGTCCAGGTTAGATTCAGAAAGTCAACCCAACTTGGTCAAGTCACTTTTGTCAAAACCTCTCAATGTCTGATTCGGCACAGCCTGTTTCTCCATGGAACGGTTTCTATCACCATTGTTCTCATCCAGTAACAATGAAGCATTACACCCCTGATTCATCAACACCCTAAATGCAACATAAAGTCAATAAGAGATTGTTTACATGCATCGAAAAAAATTTAATCAAAATGTCATCCAATTAGAAATTAACATGTATAGTAAGATTAATTGACAGTATAAGGGTTTTTACACAAATCAAATTAAGATCTATTAAGAAAAAGTGAAAATCAACGATCTATACAATAGCACAAGATCATGATCAAAATTTAGGATATTCATGATTCATTATTACAAGTATAAATAGCAGAGACGGATAATGAATCAAGAAAAGCTACAAAACCAAAAGAAAAACCAAGTAATCAAGAAACACCCATTTGAATAAACACAACAAAGACTCCAAATTCACGGTCTTGGGACCAAGAAACGGAAAAACAAAAAACACCCCATTTGAGGTTTCAACTCAAAGCACAAAAGTTTATAAAAAAAAGCAACCCCATAAAAGAAAAAAGAAGGACCTCGATGAAACAATCATGGAAGAACAAAATAAGAAGAGCATGTGCAACGTCCCTCTGGTCATAGTAGATGCGAGTGAGTGCCGAACAAACAGCATTGTCCCCTTGGGGACACGTGTCCCTATAGAAATCATATTCAAGATTCGACCCATCTCGGATCCTTTGGTTGAATGGAAATGAGTTCGCAAGCTTCACAGAGAAGGTAGAAGAATTGGAGAAAGAAGAAGTGCTTTTGGTTTTGGTTTCAGTTTCGGTTTCGCCTCAAGGGCTTCTGAGAGAGAGAAGCACGAAGACTACGAGTGCCGCCACGATCCAAAGGTTGATGCAACTTCGCATTTTGGTTGCTCTCTATAGAATCTTTGGCACAGACAAGAGAGGGAAAATAAGTGGGAAGAAAAGAGCTTGGATTGGACGATCAGGCTGCGGCGACGAGGTTGGAAGAAGAAGAAGGTGAATGGAATTGGTGCTCTTCTTTATGATTGATCCATCTGTCAGCCTGACCCCTCACAGCTTCACAGCTAGGGTTTAGGAAGGGGAAAAATTGGAAGACTCAGACGACTCGTGGTGGAAGCTGGGGTTGTAGGTGGAGAGGATGAAGAAGAGGCGATTGTAGGTGGAGGACTTGTGGCGGAAGCTAGGGCTTAGGAAGGGGAAAAATTGGAAGACTTAGAGAGCAAGGGAGGGGTGTTTGAGGGCCTTGAGGATTTCAGAGCCTTTGAGAGGGGTGAGGGAGAGGGAGAGGGAGGAGAGGTAGTAACAGATGTCGGAGAAGGGGTCGGAGAGGGTGGTGGAGGGGGAAGGTACAGGGGAGTCGGAGAATTAGAGGGAGAGTGAGAAACGAGACAAGGGAAACAATATATATATATATATATATAAAATTAAAATTACTCACTTCTAAGACGAAGATGGTTTTATAAAACCGTCTTAAAATAACAGTCTTCTAAGATGATTTCTACAAAATCGTCTTAGAATTGTAGTTTCTAAGTCGGTTTTTACAAAATCATCTTCGTTGAAAAGTCACATATGTACAAAATTGTTACCGCCTTATTTTTAAAACGGTTTTCTAGGAACCGTCTTAGAAGGTGCGTCATTAAAAATACTTATTTTAGTAGTGCCAACTACATTTTAAGGGGTTAAATTGGACTCATTAAGTTGATTTGAGTTTATTTTGACTAATCCAATTATAAATAAGTTTGGTTTCAGGTTAATTAGTTCTAAACTCAATTATCTTGACCCAACTTGATATACATAGAATATTAACAATAAAATAATAATTATTTTAATTTGAGAAGGAATCAAATTACTCTAAGAGTAACTCTAACTTCATTCTCATTATTTAGTTTTTTGAAACCTAATGATTAACCATTAGATTTCAAGAAAATGAATAGTAAGGATGAGAAGTAACTTGATCCCCCGTCTTTTAATTTTATCATCATGTTGTGTGTGCATATAAGCCTAACCCACATAATATATTAATATTATTTAATTAGTCAACCTAACTTTCCAAATCCAACCAACTTAATTAAGGTCGAATTTGTTCAAGTTGGGTTGCTTATTAAAAAGCAACAACCTAACCTAATAATGTTTTATGGCAATTACTTAATGCACTACAGTTTTTGTTTGGTGCCCCTCCTAAATTTGTAAATTCTCCATCTTACCCTTTTAGAGTTATTCACTCTCTTCACCGCGATCACCGAATAGTAGGAGGAGCACAAAAAGAAGCGAGCATGGTCTCAACACACAACAAGAACATGTGCCTCGGGGTTGTTCTCAATAATGTCCTTGGCTTCGAGGAGAATGGTCACACTAGCATAGCAGCCGTGGCTAAAGAGCATAAGGCAGTTCATCATGGATTTGAGTTTGAGGAGCTTGAAGAGGTGATGGTCAGTGTTAGGAATAATGCTGAAGCAGGAAGGGTTATGTAACTCCTCTCTTTGCTCTCTCATGCTTGATTAATTTTAGATGAAATCTTGTGTCCACTTTGTATTAGAATTAGATTAGTTATAAATTTTTTTACGAAAATTCTTTTTCGCTTTGCTTGCAAATGTTACTAGTCGTTTATATCTAAACGAATTCTTTCTTTCCACGGTTCAATTAAAATAATACAGTACAATCCATCAATACAGACCAAGGTATAGTTTATACAGTCCCAAGTACAAGCCAACGTAAAATACAAATAAATTAAATTTAATACAATTCATCCACACATCTTCAACATCTTTTCTTCAAGATCCTTTACAACTTGTGCTCCATTGTATCCCTGCTCGCACAAATAAATTGGGGTCATCACAGGTGTCAACTACAGACACAAATAGGGTAAGTTTATGACAAACGAAGTTTGAATAAAACATACATAATAGAATATATACATAGAGGGTAATAATAATATTTATAAAATAACAACACATGGTTTCACCCACAGATTAAACTACCCTAACTACACAACACACGAATTAATTCAGACAATATACTCATCAACAGATATTCCACATACTCATCATGTAATGTATAAAATGCATGCTCATCTTTTTATATGATGCATGACTGAGATCTCAGGTTATTAAATTATCATCAGTGGCCACAGTCAAGATAGCCCCATCCCAGTGGCACAAACTTATCCAACCAGTCGGGGTAGCCCAGTGGCGCCTAGGATAGTCACCTCCACCTATGTGATCATCATGGTGGTGTGGTCCTCACTGTCTCAACTACCCCCCAAGTTCACAACACCTTTGAATGCGTGGACTTAGTTTAGCTATCTGACAAACAACTTCATGGATTAACCCCCGCCAGGCATAACTCCACGGATTAACTCCCGCCAGGCATATGCGTATGAAAATGCATGAATGATTCATTTTATCACATCTTTAATCATTCCTCTTCTAAATTCAACATCTTTACAACTTATGGCATATGCTTTTTAAACAACACATAATCTTCTTTTATCATCATATAAAGCTTGACAATAATCTAAGCATTTTGCCATCGTTTAACACCATTCTTGGAATCCATAGATAATCACAACATCTTTAACAACACAAGGATTCCAATATTTCATCAACATAATACAATTCTTAATTTATTTCTCAACATCAAAA
>PYAF01005139.1:686132-717816 GCA_007407185.1 Glycine tomentella | reverse complement strand
TCATGTTGTGTATTTGATAGATTTCGTGGATTTTCGAGGCTTCCGGAAGATCAAAGCAAGTAAGGAAGGTGTACATATCAAGCAGGGGAAGTTCCGCAAGCAAATCAGGCCCATCAGGAAGCAAAAGCCCAATGGTTTCTTCAAGGCTAAGTTTAAGCTCGCCCAGGCCACCATTTCATGTGTATTTTGGTCGCCTGGGTGACCCACACTTCCCCAGAAACCGCCTTAGCTCGCCCAGGCCATTGAAAATAGGGTAATTTGGGCGCCTGGGCGCCCCAAGCTAGCAGGAGAGCATTTCCTATAAATAGTGGACGGATTCTTGAAGGCCATGATCAATTCTTCACTCCTTTCTCTCCCAAGGGCACCAGCTGCTCTTGTTTTCTTGTTTTCTTAGTTTTAGTGAGTGTAGAACTTAGGGAAGTAAGGTGAGTGACTTTTGTAAGGAGATTCTGCCGAAGCAAGGGTCGATGACGTGCTTAATCGGACAGTCTCTCGAGGAGGTTCTGCTTATGTTCGCTTAAGCTTCTCTAAGGATTGGGTGTACTCTTCTTATCCCTATGCTCTTTTAAATTATTTATGCATCGTTCTACTTCTTGTTGGTAATTTCATTCTACGCTTAATGCTTGATTCTACTTGATCACTAGGGTCACGAACTTAAATTCCTAAGTGAGACTGGAAAGTAATCTTAGGGTTTGAACTGAATTAAATTACTCGTTACGTTACATTGCTAGGAATAGAGCATAATGTTTCGATCTCATTAAACACGTGAATATGATCTTAATGCTTGGGTATTTAATTAAGTATGTGAGGAATCGATATTTAGTAAAATATCCATAGGGCTTAATTGCGAGGAATCGAGTTAAGTTTACCTAAACGTGTGCGTCAACAAGAATAGAAAAATGCATAGGTAAAATCAATTAAAGGGATAAGTAAGACGAAATCCAATCCTACATTCACTTGATTTGTATCCGTTTATTTATTTCATTTCCCGTAATCGTTTACTTGTTTTTCGTTATCTTTATTTTACATTTTCCGCAAACAATAACAATTGAATCTTCGCTCTTTCTTATCTGTACATAGCTACTAAACTGTTAAATTAAATCAACCGACGTAAACCCAAATCCCTGTGGAGACGATCTTTTATAAATTTGAAACTTACAACGATACAACGGTAGGCGAAAATTCCTAACACTTTATAGGTTGGATTTTGATAATAAGTGAAATGGGTGGAGTAGGGGCTGCTTGATGTCAAGTACTAGTAGTGTGTCTGAGTTGATCAATGGTAGCCCTATTATACAGAATTCAGTGTATCAGAAGGACTATGCCAAGGTGAGCCTTTGGCCTTATTCTTGTTTAATTTATCACAGATGGCGTCTATGGGATGATGATGGAAGCTATTTCTAAGGGCTTTTTTCTAGTCACCTAATTCGGAGAGACAAAGTGGAGGTTAGTCTTCTTCAGTGTTAGAATATCCTTAAAATTAATCATAAAATTAAAACTTTAAGTCAGTCAATATCAATATATTATTTAAAACAGAATTGTTGGCTATGCCTATTAGCATACATGACAAACACCAGTGCAGTTAGGTCTCACGTAATTAAATACTACACTACAAAAAAAAATGCAATTTCCGACGAAAAAAAATCCGTCGCAAAGGTGTAAAATCCGTCGGTAAATTGGTATTTCCGACGGCAAAAATTCCGACGCTAAAATGCTCATAGGAAAAAACATCCGTCGGAATTTGGGAAAAGATTCGTGGGAAATTTTGCGACGGAAAAAATCCGTCGGAAATTATCTATGGGATATTAGCGACGAAAAAATCCGTCGGAAATTGCTTTTTCTTTAAAAAAAAAAACTTTTTGGAATATTTATAATATTTTGTAAACCTTGTTTGTTATTTATGAATATATAATTATCATTTTTATTATTTAGCTACAATATTGAAGCTAAAACATGCATGCATTTGATGAAATATTCAAATTAGTGGTAAGTTATCAAGGTAGTATCAACATAACAGTTCTAATTACAGTAGCTACCTTCTAACTATTGTTAAACACACAAAAAAAGGTTCCTTTATATAGAAGGACAGCCTCATATACAATTGTTCCTGAAACACAAGGAAACAATGCTATATTTGCTAACCCATATCATGTTTGTGAGTCATAGGTTGCACCAATGCTATGATATAACAAATTTAGAACAATCTAGTAGAAGTTGTGTTTCTAAGTACTTTATGCATACTTGGTTCATGCAAAAGGCTTCTCCCTCTCAAGTTCTAGTCACTTTATCTTATCTTCAATTTCACGCTTTTGAGCTAGGCCATGGTTCCATTCTATTTCTATCTCCTGAAAATCACAAAGATAGCTAAGAATTCAGCTTGTTTGCTTTAATGGGAAAACATGAATAACATCCATGCTCTAACATTCAATTTCAATTACAGGATAACGACAAAATAATAACAAAGGGTTCTTTTAGGGACTTTGGGATTTGAGTTCACTAATCTGAGATAAGAAATAGGCTATTTTTTTGTAGTGTGTGGTTCATGCTGTTATGGTTGTAGAATAAGAGATAAGAAAAGAACTATTTCTACTTGGTTGGTGGGTGTTATAGGACATTATACATGGCAAAAGGCTTATCAAAATCAATACGAGGAACATATTAAACCAACCAATGACATACAAGATAAATTCAATCACAACTTTATTTTGCATGTTTAACAATTATATATAAAATGGTGAAAATAAAGGATCGAAGAACATCACATAAATTAAATCAAACAAACTCTAGTAATAGACATAAATGGAACTAAATAATAATAATAATAATAGAAGAATAATAATAATAACATTTTTATGGTTTTTTAATATGTAAGCATCATAAACATGAGCGAAGACAAATTTCAATTACACCTATGCATGAGCTTGTAAACTTTTATATTTACTTGATGTGTAATGTGTTAGGATTTGAACACTATGTCTCAAGATGTTCACACGGTTATAAAATAAATTCAATAAAAAAAGAAAAAAGATTTTTCTTGAGTTCATTATGTTAGGTGTGTCCTTTCAGTTTTCACTATATTGACAACAATTTTTTTACGTGTCATGCTAGTCTGTATTTGCTAATTTTTTAATTCTTTCAATGCTCTCTCAAGCATAGACATTCATGGGATTTTTCCTTGTTATTCGACCCTCAATTTCAGATTATAACAGACGTGCTCCTTCATGATTTTCTTTTTCTTTTTTAATGTTTATCATACTTGTGGAGTACTGTGTTTTAAAATCTATTTGCTAATTAATAGTGAATTAATATATAAATTGTTTGGGCAGTTGTGATTCAGATATTTCATATTTATGAATAATTATTCCAACATTTTTTAAACATTTCACAAGATGTGCCGCCACTCTATTATATTTTTAATTGTAAGTATTTAAAAATAATAAGCTTGTAAGTATCTACACGACAGTTAACATAATAAAAACAATAGGAAAGAAAACTAATTGAGAAAAACACGATTTTTTTAATTGTTAAAAATATTAATTTTAAAATTTTGGTTAGACCATAATTCAATGTCAATCAAACAAGTAATCACTGAACACGTAATATGCCTATTCTGGTTCAGTAAACAATGCTTTCCTCAATAAAAACACAGATTTATTTTCTTACCATTTTATTTGAAAGGATCATTCTCTTTTTTTTTCCCCTTAAAGGAAGATAAGAAACCAACACTAGTGGAGCCTTAAAAAATTAAAATTTGAGTTAGGAAATGTCTCTAAATAAGATATAGCTTTCTATTGAAAGAAAGAAAGAACACATGGCATCTTACTACAATGAAGCTTGAGAATGGCTTCTGAAGCATGAATCTAAGCTCCAGAATTTTGTACCAGAGGGCCTTTAGGTGAAACAAATTTTAGTTGTTATTACTTATTACGAACTCAAAGCAGAGCCATGGAAATGATACTGAAGAAAAGGTGATAGGTAAAACTGAAAACATCAATGAACGAATTAAGGACTAATAATCATTCATCAACTTACTACAATGAAAAGAGAGAGGGATAAATTAAGCCCCCTTTTGATCATTCACCAACAAAAAATACACTTTAACACCCAACAGGTATTTCACAGTTAAAAAAGAGAGAAATAGAGTAATAACATTCAAACACCACACACTCCATCAATTATTTCACTATGCCTCTCTTCCTATTACATGATACTACATTTCTCTTTCAAAAAATTAATTTTGAAATTGATTTAATCACCCTTCTAAATTTTTAATTCTGAAATGTATAAGACACTCTTATAGAATTGAATTTTAGAAGAGTATTTACATTTTGAAATTAAATTTTTAGAAAAAATTACAATTTTAAATTTTAATTTAGAAATATACTATACCAGCCCATTTTAGAAGAGTATTTACATTTTAATTTTAAATTTAGAAGAGTATTTTAGTCCTTCACAATGTGTTGTGAATGCTCTATGGAAATTTGTACTCCTAAACTCATTATACCAGCCCATACTAAACAGTACTACTTCCATGGCAGATTCCATATTTAAGAGAACAAGGTTTCAAAAAAGAAAATTTATAAGTTACAGGAAGTTAGTGCTAAGGTTCACCAACATCCACAATTTAGCATTGCAGACCACCAATTAGAACTATAAAAATGGTATATGAAAAGTTTCATGACCCTCCCTAAATTTCTTGTAACAACTCACAATGACCCTCCCTAAATTTCCTATAATAGCTCACAAATGACCCTTCATAAATTTCCAATAACAGCTCACAATATACCTTCTTCCTATATTAAAATCACAATTTAAGTAACTTTTGTTAAACTGAAATAGAGATAGAAGCTCTCAGTTTTCATTTTAGATCTAAGTCTCTTTAGATAGAAAAAAAAGAAATCAGTGATTGAATATCATTATATTTCTATTGAATATATTTGGTTGGAATAGGTAATTAATGGATCAGATTTAGGATTTAGGCCTAAACCACATGCGATGCTATTCTAGACTCGGAGAATTCTTATTATGTGTTATATTCATATATCTCAGGTTAAGGATTCCAAAATATTCAACCATTCTATATCAATAATAATTTGAAGCTATATTCTAAAATACATCTCAAGGTTGGACAATTAGGCAAGGCAAACCTTATACAATAAAAGTTTGAACTATTATTGCCAGCTCTTCAGCATGTTTGGATAACATAAAACAGAATAAAAATAGTAAAAAAGAACTCAGATTTGAGATGTGTGTTTGACATTCTCCTTTTTCAAGAAGTACAAAAAAATTTACTAAGAAACTCACTGCAAAAAGAAAATGCAGAACAATAATTATAAGTCTTAGGTAAAAAAATCATATTTTGAAAGTTACTACCCACAATTATCACATGAATTCACTCAAATATCAGTTGGTATAACTCACACGAAATCAAACTTGTGTAGAGCAGCATTTTCCTATATGAAAATTCCATAAACATGTGTAAAGCATGGGAGACTCAACATGTGAATTATAAAAACTAAAAAAGTGTTTCAATCAATGTATTAGATAAGTTTCGCATTTTCGAAAGTATACTAATGCAGAAATGGTAATCTGTTCAAGTAACTATATAAAATTATAAAACCATTACAACCTCACTTTCTACTCGTGTCAAATACATAAAAACAGAAAGTGTGAAAATCAATGTTCAACAATTCAATTAATGTAAAATGTTCAAATTATACAATGACTCATGTTGCTCAATTTGCTTCCAGGTGAGGAATTTTTTTTCTCAACAAGTGAAAATGCATGAGTTTAAAAACAAAAAGTAGTTAAAAACCCCCTAAGATGTTCCTAAACTCTGAATTTAACATACAGATACCCACATATATAGTATATAATTTTCCTTCATTTTTTGGTCAGGTATTTCTGATGAATAGTTTGTCATTACCCTGCCATACACAATGAAATTAACCACATTGACTTAAAATTATATTCTGCAGGATCTTGAGTATGACGAATTTGTGAGGACACTTCTCAATTTTGGCCACTTTTTTCACTTAGTAATCCTTGCACGATGGCTTTCTCTCTGCTCCAAAACCCCACCTTTCTTAAACTTAAACCCCAACCTGAATCCCTAACTCTCTGAATCTCTCCTCTCTCATCTCCAACACCCTCACGCATGTTCATTAAATCAAACCCACAAACATGGTCTGTAAAACACACGCACACACCCCTTAAAATAACAGCACTAACCTCGTGCAGCGTGTGGAACGACCGCATCAGCACCACAACAATGTGCGGCGGAGGCCTCACAACCTCGTGCGAGGGTGGCGTCATTGTCCTTGGGCTCGTGCTACGGCTGCATAACGCTGGTGGGGGACAGCCGACGACGACGTTATAGCCACTGGGAGAAGCCTTTCGTTGGATGCGAAACTAAAAAGGGAAGTCACTGACTCCCTAGAGTTGGGGGTTTTAATTTGGGTATATTTTAAATTTTCGAAGGACACATGCTGTGAGTAAAATGCATTGGAAAATGATTTTTTCCCACAAAATACCCCTCTGTCGAAAATTCTGCCGGTAAGTCTCACACTTTCTGACGGAATAATATACGTGGGAAATATTCCATGGGAAATACCCCTTTTTCTTGTAGTGTTATTTCCCATTGAAGAAAACAAAAAAATTCAAAATAAATAAGAAATCAATCAAACACCAAATAATTCTATCACACAATAATTTTAAATTTATTTGTTATATTCATAATAACATATTATTGTTTAATTATGAAAACTAAAACTGATTGGCGTGAAAAGGAGAATGGTAGCATAGATAACTCAGAACCCACTTAAATAAACAATTTTAACGACCAAGGGTTTAAAGGATGAAAATATCCAACATCTTTTAATATTGTATGCACCTTTTAGTAGAATTTTTATATTAATGAATGTTAACGACACTCTTTTTTTTTTTTTTTAAAAACTCTATTGAATCCTTACTATTAACGTAAGATCCTGTTCCTTGCAAGAGTAAAGGTGTGTCTAAGTAAACACATCGCATTCATTCTTTATTAAATGCGTTTTTATTTGTTATATTCATAATAGTAGATTTATTTAATTATAATAATTAAGATGTGTCTAAGTAAAGTGTGTATAATAAATATATAACAATTTAACCTAATTGCACGCTCATTAAGATGATTTTGACAAGTACTCTATTTTGACAACTAAATCATTTAAAATAAATTATTGTCATTAACAAATCAATCCATTAAATCTTAAAAATGATTTTTTTCTATCATAATTACATTTAAATGATCGGGAATTTCGGTAATATAATTTTCTGATTAAATTATAATAATTATACTAATTATAATTAAAATTTAAAATGATTTGTGATTAGAAATGGGATTGCTTTGATAATAAATTCCAAATTGGGTAATGAGATTGGGTAATTGAAAGTAGCAAATTGGTACAACTCCAAGCTCCATTTTTGTAATTGCATTCCTCTTGTTTATTCGGGAAAGAATCAATGAATTTCATTTTTATATATGACCAACTGCCTATATAATAGTGTACAGTAATCCTCTAGTAGCATATACAGTGCACCTATATTTTTGCCAATTTTAATTTTGTTTTCTCTTATTTTTCATGCTTTTTTCATTCTCTTTTAAACTTTTCATTTGGTAATGTAACTTTCCATTGAACGCAATGCGAAATTCCCATTCCTTATATCTTTTTCAGGTATTATTTATTTTCATTTCTGTGTGTGTTAATTATTATTATTTTTTATACCTTTTCTAAAATTCTTATCCTGGACTAATTAATGGTGTTTGTTTATGCATTGTTTCAGGTTTCTTTTTTTTAGGTGGGTAAGCCATGTAAAATTTTGTTGTTACGGTGAAGTACCTTTGTATTCAACCATTTTTTTTCATTTGTTTACATTTTGTGATTTTTTTGTCATCATTCAGCGAGGTTGGAAAATCTTTATGTAACAACAAATTTGTGATTTTTTTTTATAGATTTGTTTATATTTTGTGATTTTTATCTTACAATAAATCATCTGTTATAATATTTTAAAATAAAATATTGAAATTCGAAAATTAATTAAATTGTAGCATGAAACAAATTATCTTAATATTTGTATTATTGTCTTTTGTAAATAATAAAAGATTTGGGAATGAGTAATATTTCTAAAAGAATTTGATTTGATTTGCTTATTACGGATGAGTAATATTTTCAAAAACAAATCCCTATTTCCTTAATCATTGTAGTTATAGAATTTTGAATTTAATTACGCATCATCTTTTACCTAACAGACACATACTAAACCCCTAAGGCTTCTCTACAAATAAAGTGTTCTTTTCAGAGGGTTTTGACATCTTATGCAAGTTCTTCGTGTTGAGGTATGAATCGTTTTGATATTTTTGTTTATTATAATTTAATCTTTCTTTTCTACATTTTTCTTCCTTTCTAATTGAACGCATTCTATAATACCTTCATTTTTTTTCTTTGGTCTGATGTTTGTCTCTTTATTTTTTTTCTACTTCCTCTCATGATACGTGTTCGTCAAATTTTTTCATGCTAAATGTCTCGATAATTCTTCCTGCTCAATGTATGTATTATTCTCATCTTGCTATGATCTTGCTTCTTTTGTTTCCTATTTGCACCACTATATACCCTCTCATATTTGAACACATTTTGCAATTCCCTTATTGTAAATATTTGAATTCAACTTTTTACTTTTAGTTTTTTTTTTTAAATTATTTTCAGGGTATAATACAGAGTACAAAATTTTAGGTGCTAAAGAGAGATATTTTAAAACAAGTTGATGACGTGTTGGTTCGTGCTATTTTTTTTTTTTGTGCCGAATTTGTTGGTTAGTGCTGATGTTTATTAGTCAACGAGAGATGCAATATTGTTTTTTAGATTTTTTATTTATTTACTAGAGTTGTAATTTTATTTTATTTTTTGTATTTGTTGCAGGTTTAAAATAATTGTAAAATTCTGGTAGGATATCTTTTAAATATTCACACACACAAAGTTGAGTTGTAATTAAAATATCAGCCTAAATCTCTACGACACGTGTATTGGTAACTAATACTAAAATAATTTAAAAGAATAAATTGGAGTTGTAATTTCACCATGGCGCATAAAAGCCTAAATTGGGAGAAATTATTAGGCGTTCTAAATTGGAGTTGTAATTTCACCATGGCACGTAAAATCCTTAATTTAATATAAAGTATATTATATTTTTTCTGCTACATCATTCAATATTTCTTAATTATAATAAAAGATTGAGATAAAAAAAAATTGATTCTTTTTCAAAACTATCTAGTTAAATTAAAGTGAAGCTAGGTATATATACTTGATATATCTTGAATGAGGTCTTTAATTTAAGTATCGTATTTGTATGGAATGAGGTCTTTTATTTCGTCTGCTGATAAATAGAAAACATATTAATTATTTCGTCTGCGTAGGTGTCTCTTAACCATTTTCACGCAAGTGAAATTTCTTGGGGCACAATATATTTCTTTTTAGTTAAAACCAAACCTTGAAAAGAAAAATAATGAATGTTGAGGCTTGAAAAGTCCAAAGTTTACAAACACCTGCGTTCAGACATGTTGGCATTAAATTGTAAAAGGAATGATGGATAATAATTCTGGTTGTAGTAGCAATAATAGCCCAGTCGAAGAGGAGAATAAAGCGTGCGAGGTTGCAATTCATTCATTTTGATGATATGATAGAGTGGAACAAGGGAAAGGGAATATCATGTGCGTGCGGAAAAAGGCCAAAAAGAGGTAATTGCTGATCAACATTTTACATGTCTGAACCCATAACTCGCGACACAAGACCACGATTCCAAAAACTAAAAAATTAATGTCCCTCTCATGGCACTGTTATAATTATTTTTTGTTGTAAAGAGTCGTATGTTTTACCTTCCTTCAAGTATTAAAAGAAAGGGTATTTCAACACTTAAGTCACATAATAATAAAATAAAAATAGTAAATTATTTTATTTTATTTCAAGAATCTAATCACATATATATACACTATTTTAATGATCCTTAGATCCAGAGGTTCCATGTTATAATGATATTGTTATTTTAATAAGATAATATTATCTTTATTATATTGTTATTATTATATTCAAGGTAAGGGCTCAAGAGGTTAAATGGATAAAAAATAAATGTTCATGAATATTATTGAAGAAAATTCAAATTTCATATCTATTAGAGATAATGTCGTATATAAGTGGGAAATAATTCTCATCATATCTATATTCTAAGATATTCTAAGATAGTATTATAGTTTACTTAAATCTATTAATGAGTCATGTACAATATTATTTATGCACCAAATCTAAAAGGTGTATTAGATAAGATCCAAATCTTACATTGACTAAAGATAATTTCAAAAAAATTATGAAATTAATATATCACTGAAACAAATTTAATTTTTTTAATGAAGTATTTTTTATATACATAAGTAGATCATCAAAATTCTTTCAGCATATTTAAGAAATTAACCAACATACAAATTGGGCTTAACCTTGTTGGTTCAGTGATTGATTATTATGACGAAGCACTGTTGAGAAGAGAAGCGAAGCGAAAGCGAGGATAATAGCGATTGTGTGTTGTGTTTTGGGCTCCGAGAAAGAAACAAGGGGTCTCCACCTTACAAGTTTTGTTTTCGCGGTTGAAAGCGACCCATGATTCATTCTCGAAGACCAATTTGAATGGGGCGCGTGCCGATGGTTGTGATCGACAACCAACGGTGTGTCGCCGACAGGTGTCGGTGGACCGGACAGGAAACAGGACCGTGGGATCGCTATCAAGCGGTGAGCACAGTGGTGCCTGTGGAAACCGCAGGCTAGTGTTTGGTAATGGCTACAGTGAAGCGCAAAATCCGGTGGAAGATAGAAAGAATGGGGGGTACGGAGGAGGAATCTGATGCGGACATGACGCGTCCGAAATCAGAGGGGAAACCCAATTATTGCTACCCACGCTGCCCGACACTCATTATTTTGTCGCTTCTGTCCCTACCCACTCCTCCCTCTCTCTCTCACTGTCTCAATCTCATGCTATACTATGCTATCATGTGTGATTTGTGTAGTGTACAATTACAATTTACCCAACTTCAATTTTTGTACTATTCTAAATTTCTAGTCTATCCAACCAAAATCGAAATCGCCCTCCCAAGAGGTTTCAAGTTTTCGTGGCCCCCACTAAATCTACGAACTACACACACCATGGCATAATCAAAGTTAGGTTTGGAAACATCAACTAATAACAACCCATGGAAAATAAAATTAGGATGTTGATAGTTAGGATTATTAAAATATTGATTAAAAATTAAAAGAAAAAATATTTATTGTATGAATTATAAAATAATTAACTAAAATTATAAAGAATATAATTTTGTATTTTTAATTTTTAATAAATATTCTTAAAATATTGTCAATATTTATCCTAAAATAATTGTGGCATGTGCCTAATGACCATGTTTCGAGAAATGAGTATGATTGTGTTTGCGATTTGCCTAATTAGAGGGAAAATTTTGTATGCTGGATTGTGACATTATCCATTGTAGTTCTTAATAACAACAAAAAAGAAAACATCGAACTTCGATGCATGTAGATGGCATAGATGGGGTGGCTAATCACCCTACGGCCTAGGAGCTCTACGTCAAAGCGGATTGAATAAGGAAAAGACAGGAGAAACGAATATATGTATATAATATTACAACATGGACCATGATTAGTCATCCTTAACACAATCAATCTGTTTCATTTATTTTTAATAAAAACAGTTGGTAGTTTTGCATTTGCATCCTACCAGTATAATTATTATTATTATTAGGACATTTTTAATGAAAATTTTAAGTGAATTTTTATGATTTTTACTTAATTATAATTTAATGATATTATTATGTGTAGATAAATATTATTTTTTATTATTAAAAAACAGTTAAATAAATTTGTTCAAATAAAAAAAATTATAAAAAATAATTTCTTCACTTAAATTTTTTTTTTAAAAAAATACTTTTTAGGTCAAAGAAAGAATGCATTATATATGCATGCATCTATATCTGGCCGTGCAAGCGCTATAATACCAGACAGGATAATGCTTCTACTACTTTATGTATGCTTCTATATTTTTCTGATTATAATACTAATATAAAATAGTCTTATTTGGCCGTAATTAATATTTGTTAGAGGATTATAAACACATCTAATATGAATATTCTTTTATCAATATAATCTATTTCATATAAAAATTAAAATTTAAACTCGAGACCATGATTAAATGCTGAGTTGTGTCAAGTATTGTAGGCTTATTTATGCTTCTGATCAGTGTGTTCCTATATAAATTTATATAAAAAAATTTGAAATTGATTGGATTGGGGAAGAGAGTTGTTGGTGTTGTGTGTGCAGAAGGCGCAGCCCTATTAACCGACCCAAATAGAGAGAGGGGTGGTGAGTCTGGAGCCGACGGAAATGTCGTGCTTAACAGAACACTGTAAAGCTGATCCCACGCTGTCTCATATATGCCTCAGAAGATGTCTCTGTTTATATTCTCTCTGACTCTCTTTGCTCTCTCTCTCTCTCTCTCTCTCTCTCTCTCTCACTGTGTTTCTCCCATAAAACCCCCTCACCCACCCAACATTCTTCACAACCAAAAACCCCTCACACATATCACACTTCACCCAAAACAAAAACCTAAACTTTTCACTTTTACACATGCCGTCATCGAATTCCGGCGAGAGCCGCCGAGCGAGCAAGCCGCCGCCGGTGGAGCAGGAGAACCTCCCCTGCCCGCGGTGCGACTCCACTAACACCAAGTTCTGCTACTACAACAACTACAACTACTCCCAGCCGCGCCACTTCTGCAAGTCCTGCCGCCGATACTGGACCCACGGCGGCACCCTCCGCGACATTCCCGTCGGCGGCGGCAGCCGCAAGAACGCCAAGCGCTCCCGCACCCACCACGCCGCCGCCTCCACGTCGTCGTCGTCCTCCACCTCCTCCGCCACGACGTCATCGCATGAACACCACAACGCGCACACTTTAAACGCATTGGCTCCCGTTACCGCCACCACGCACTTCGGACTTGACGGCGACGTCAAACAGACTAACGGTAACTTTTGCGGGAGCTTCACTTCGTTGCTGAACAACACCCAGGGCTCCGGGTTTCTCGCCCTGGGCGGGTTTGGGCTTGGGCTTGGACACGGGTTTGACGAAATGGGCTTTGGCATTGGGAGGTCGGGCTGGGCCTTCCCCGGAATGGTGGACAATGGCAACATTGGCGGCGCCATTACGTCTTCTGGAGTCAACACGTGGCAGTTAGAGAGTGGCGAAGGTGGGTTCGTTGGCGGAGATTGCTTCTCTTGGCCTGGGCTTGCGATTTCAACACCTGGAAATGGTCTCAAATGAAGTGAAAATGTGAAATGTATTTTTTTTTATTTTTTATTTTTACTTTTTCTGGTTTGGGACTTTGGGTGCAATGGAAGAAGGTGTGTTTATGTTTTAAGTTTAGGGTTTTACTATTTGCAGGGTATAGTCATCTGTGAAATTTGAAGCACAACTATGACTTTTTTTTTGGCTTAATTTTACTAGTTTTGTGGATGTTTAATTACCGGCTTATTGTTATTATGTGATTAAGCTTCGTGATTCAAATATTTGTGACTGATGACATTAGTGTTTTGTTTTTCTCTGAATTTTTTAACCATGTATCAAATTGGATTAGGATTCCAGCGAAGATAATATGGCCATGGCTACACGTATAATTCTATAAGAGAATAAATTATACTAGTGCTGTTAATACTTTTTTGTAAAAAAAATAGAAAAAAGTAGCAATATCTAACCTTGTGTTTGTTCTTTGCTGTTGGTAGACTTTAGAGAAAATAATATATGGTATAATATTAAATATTTTAATTTAACATGAAGTTAGGGTGTTGTGTTATGGGGAGTGTTGAAACTAAGACGAACCCTTACCACACTCAAGCATTTGTCGCTGAAGAAAAGAGAAGTGTAGTGACAATGTAGCTTTGCGGGGTATTTTTGGCTCAGAACAGTTTGGTTGAAAGATCTCTTGGTTTGCGGGTTGTCTTGTTATGTGTTGTTTTTTTTCTATGATAGGACTCTGCTAAAGTTGATTCTGTTCTATTTTTGAGAAACTTGTTCCTTCAATTCTAATTTTGTCTGGGTGCCTGGAAGAACGGCTAGATAGTAGCATGGGAAAGGAAAACGAAAACCACAGCACTCTGAATCTTTGATATAAAATAATGTTTTAATCTTCGTCAATAACATTTCATTTATTTTTTATTTAACTTTTTAAATATATTTCTTTTGTGGAATAATAATCTCATGGTTACATGTGACAAAATGTCATGTAACATGGTTATTTTATTTTATTGTTTTATTGTTTTATTTTTCTTTTTTTTCACCTTCTATCCGATCAGGATCCATTAGGTAAACTTTAAAAAAGAATGAAATGAAAACAAACTGAGATAAAAAAAAATTAAAATTAAAGTAGAGTGTAATAGTGTGAATTTCATCTTATTTTAGTGTTAAAATTATCTTCTTTTATGTTCTGTTTCACTACAAACAAACAATCCTAAATATAGCATATGATTATTTCTATTTTTTAAAAAGGAAATATGATACCCTTCTGTTAAGGATGATAAATATTACTTTTGAAAATTTTAAAATTTGTAAGAAGTGAAAGTAATGAAAAATATTTAGATATTAAACTCAAATGAAACTATGTTTAACTTATGATTAATTTTGTTTGGAAAAATTTCCTACAATTTAGATATTTTCTATATTTTTCCTACAATTTTAAAATTGTTTGTTAGTTTATTTTATTTTAGTGAGTTATCATCTTTTGAGTGAGTGTGTAAAGGTGACATGTTAGAGTTGTGTGTATGTAAGATTTACTCATTCTAAATGCTATACTAGCTAGTTGATACAAACCCAAAATTGGATCACAAATTCAACATAAATACTCAAAGAAATGGAATTAAAAAGATGAAGAAATATAAAAAACAGAAAGATAGACATAAAAATGATACCACAATCGAAGTTAAATTGATAAGTTAAAAGAGGATTTACCACGCGAAAGTGTTTTTTTTTTTTTATAAGAATAAGAAAGGTTTTAATCCAAAAATCAAACGAGAACTCCATACTTAAACACATGCTAATATCAAAGTTCATCTAAATCTAAGTTTACAACATGTTTAGAATCCTATTTATATCTCTTAACTAACAAGATCCATTTGACAAGTGACCCCAACAAACTAACCATGTTAGCTAATAAAACTAAGAAGTCAACTATAAGCCCAATAAAAGACCAATTAAACCAACAAGAAATAGGTTTGTGGTAGCTTCCTAGTCCCCTATCAGCAATGCTTGTAGCCTTGACCTCTGGGTTGTATTTGTCTTGCAAAACTATGATTAGTGTTTCACATGATTCAAGCATTTTGTGTGTGGATAATAATATTGTTAGTTGATAACTAATTTCTACTAAGAAATATGGTTAATTAGCTTTGTTGAGATATTTCTTCCTAACAACATTCCCCCCACCCCACCCCCCCAAAGCCCGAATTTGAAAGCATACTTTTAGTGTTAAACAAAATTAAGTACTTCCATTGTCTTTATTTATAAGACATAGTCAACACACTTTTTGTTTCTTATTATAAGATTTCATTTCATCCATCTTGTTCATTATTTTTTTTTACTAAAATACCTTTATTTTTTTATTTTAATCTATTATTAAAAGCTACTTTGAATTGCAACTTTTTTCTCTCCTATGAAGATTGGGGAAGATGAATACGTCCCCATTAATGTTAAGGGAAAATTTGAAAAAATAATACCTCATTCTCATATCTTTTGATGTTTAAAGTTATTGTATATGGATTAAGAAATATTTAAGGCTAAAATATATTTTTCCTCCTTATAAATATCAAAATTTAAATGTTACTTTTTGGCTCAAATCCGAACCTCCATCCGAGCCTATGCGTGTGCTTATGTAGACATTGACATATTTTTCAACTTTTTGCATTGGTTGTAATTATAATCGATGTAGAAAGCATTGTTTTACAACTATTATATTATAACCAATGTAAAATTTCTCATTAAAGGACGTTCTCTCTTCTCCTTTTTCTCTCACTGTTACCACTCTTCCCTCAATCACATAAACACTCATCAAAAGACGTCCCCCCACCTTCGGTGGCACGACGACACGATGACTTTGATGACTTCACCAATTGTCTTCGTTGTTGTTAGAAACATAATAAACGAAGTTGATGCAACAACACCTTCTTCTTTCAAGCTTGGGAAGAGCAAACGAGGCATTAGCTAAATCTAGAGAAAGGATTATGACGGTTATGAGTGACGAATGTGGACAAGACATAAACAAAGGTGAAGCTTAAGATATTAAGAATAATAGTGAAGAAATTTATCCCAATCTTCACTCACTTTTCCCTTTACTTCTTGTCTCTTTATTTAATTCAATTCACACTTTTCCCAATCATCATCTTCCTTTTGTTGCTTTGCATTTGCATAAATAAGATGCTTCCATATGATTGGAATGAATTTAGCTAGGGTCAATTCCACTTTTCTCGAATTCCCTTCTTAGCTGCCGCCATCGAACACCAGTCGGATTCCTATGCCCTCTCTTCTCAATAATCAATCTTCACTCTCTTTTCCCTTTATTTATTCTTGATTCCTTTTACATAAACACTTCACCCACAATCATTTGCTCTTCACACTTGCTCCATTTTTGCAATCACTCTTCACTCCACAACCAAGGCATTTCTTGATGTTTTCGCAATCCTCCTCCTTTGATCTCCTTTTGCTTGGTGAAGCTCTCGAAGGCTTTGCGATACCCTTTATCTTCAAGACCTTTTTGGCCGGATCTCCTTTAGCTTAGAGCCTAATCAGCACCTCCATCATTTTGCACAACCTCCAATGTAACGCCCCAGATACAACTGGGGTCATTACCCAGCCTTAATTACTATCATAAACAATAATCATCAGAGTTAAGCAGTTTGGAAGCATACCATAAAAGAAAAGGGCATCAACAAATGCCGTCATCATATACACTGTACATATATCATGGTGAATATACATCAAGTCCCTGTGTCTTATACAAAATTGTACATATAACAATCCCCTCAGGGTACAAAACAAAACCAAAGGCGAATAAAAAACATCAGAGCCACATGCTCATATCATCTAGCCTAAGGTTTGCACATCACAACTATCCCTGCATAGGCTTCTTGCCTTGGGATCTGTCTGTTCCTCCTGAGGATTCACCTGCAAAACATAAACCCCACACACGGGATGAGATATAAAATCTCAGTAAACTCAGGGCCCTTGAAGGTATTTCCTTCCCCTGGTTCACTTCAACATATACGTGAAATAATATATCCAAGACAGTCATTCTCAGATTCAACCAGAATCTCAACCACACCATCATCAAGCATCCAACAATCTCAATTCTCATCCATCTGGCCACAACCAGGTGCCTCAAGCACGGCCTACAACCGTTCATGGCGTAAATCACTGCCTGACCACAATCAGGCTATACTCATGGCATACCGCCATTCATCACATCCAACCCTATCCTGCAGAGGCTACATCTAGATATATAGGAACATCTCATCTCAGGAGGCTACATCTATATACTAGGAACATCTCATGCCAGGATTCAATCATCTACATGAGGCTACATCTGTATATATAGGAACATCTCCACTTTAGGAGACTACATCTATATAACAGGAACATCTCATGTGTCTAGCGGAGGCTTCATTTGTATATATATAGGAACATCTCAATCAAGAGGCTACATCTATATATAACAGGCACATCTCCTTCTAACGAGGCCACATCTGTGTATATAGGAACATCTCTGTTCAAGAGGCTACATTTATATCATAGGAACATCTCGTAACCTAACTCAACACAATTGCCTGAAGAGGCTACATTTGTGCATATAGGAACATCTCCGTTCGGGAGGCTACGTCTATATCACAGGAACATCTCACTACAGGTCTTGCTCAATCTCAAGTCGTCTATCCTACTACCATAGGATTATATCCATTCAATTCTAGACTTCATATTCAGTTTGATAATCAATCACGCCTATCACAGGCTGAATGGCTCATAATCATATCAACCAATCTCATATCACAGCATTCACATCCAATATATATATATATATATATATATATATATATATCATTCCCTCTTCAAAGGGTTCAGCATACATCCTAAGCATATACATTCAATACATATCATTCCCTCATCAAAGGGTTCAACTTACATCTCAAGCATATACATATCATTACATATCATTCCCTCATCAAAGGGTTCAGCTTACATTCTCAGCATATTAATTCAACACATATCAGTTCCCATCACAGGGCACAATATACAATCTAATAATCAGTCATATCCACATTCATGTTCCACATACATACAATTATTCACATCAAAACCATTCCTCCATTTGGAGCATGGTGGAACACAGAAAAGGGCATACAATCAAGGATCAAGAGCTTACCTGCTCTAAGCAAAACACCGGCTTCCCCGGTACCGTGGCTACCACCACTAGAGATATCAAGCTCACGTCCTACATAAGCAAACACATAGCGTATAAGAAACAGTCCTAAGCCGTTAGAACGAAAGGAACTACAATTCCTCTCTACAGAATCCATAATTGATCACTTTACAAGTGATTCTCGAACCCTCACTAGGATCCCTCTCCGCCTAACCAAGGCTCCAGAGTCTCTCCTAAGACTCTGCTTAGACTAACACAAAGCACAACCATGCCTTAGCCTTATCATATCCAAACTCATAATACAACTCAATATCAGTTCATAAACAACATCTATACCATCCCAAGAGCACTTTGTCATCTACTCTAGGGTTCAACATAACCATGCACTCAGCCCTTTTCTCTATGCATGTATAGCTCAGAGCCAAAATCAAACTTCATCAATAATGATTTCTGAAGGCTCTAACATCATCACAACAACCTCCTAAACACAAGTCTCTACAAGACCCTGGGCTAATTCTAACCCCATCACATATGGGTCACTGTTCATGCAAACCCCCAAACTCAAAATCGAACGGAGAAACTTGAGTTTCTTACCTCAACGGCGTCAAGGAAGACCCTAGGACCACCTCCTCGAGCTCTGGTGTCCTTCCCACGCAATGGGTCTCAGCCACTCTCAAGTTCTCTGAGCTTTTCCTAGGGGATTCCAAAACTCACCAAAAAGGGGTTTCTCAAGAGAAAGGATGAGTGATTCAAGCTTCCATAGTGTTTCTCTCACAATCAAAAGCCAAAGGAATGTGTTTTGGTCAAGGTCTATGGCTCAAGGAAGCTTGGGATGGTCAACAATGGAGGTCTAGGGCAAAAGGAAGAAGAAGAAGCCTTTCTCTCTCCCTTTTTCGCATTCTGAAATAAGCTATATAAAAACTGATCTGATGGTCTCGCACGGATCGCGCCGTGTCCAGCGCGGATCGCGCGAACTAGACGAAAGCACAGCCCTGATTCAACCTCCCGCGCTGATAGCGCCAAACCTCGCGCGGATCGCGCCATCTACTCGAACATCCCACGTAGTTAGCGCCATGCCCACGCAAACCGCGCCATCCATTCGAATCCACAGCCCAGATTTTGCGCTCCCACGCGGACCGTGCCACAACCGCGCTGACCGCGCCACAGGTTCGAACTATCCACGCTGGTCGCGCCATATCCACGCGGATCGCGCCAGCTGTTCGAGATTGCTTCTTGCTTTTGTCAAGCTCTCCTCTCTTAGGGAACTCATACATGATTATATCTCTAATCACCAGGCTCAAATTCATGCTTAAAACTCAGGATATTACATCTAGCCCCACGATCCCCATTGATGTCTTCACCTTTGCAATCAATAGAGGCGACACCTATGTTGAGAATAACAAAATTTGAGGATTTCTTGACGACGTCTATGGATTCAAAAGAGAGAGAGAGATGTTAGAGTTTAAACACATATCGTCATCTAATGGCCAATGGACTGATTAAGGTGCACAATATTCAAACATGTAGGTTCCAACATATTCAAACTTAGTTTCAGATCCAAAAGTAACATTAAATTTTGCGAGGACGTAAAATAGACCAAATTTTTTTATAGGAATAGATTTCAAATATTTCGATATTTATAGAAATGAAAAACATATTTCATCCAATATTTAATGAGATTGAAAAATGTTATATTTGGGCTAAAATGTCCTTATTTAATACCTTGATCTTTAATATTTGGACAACCAATAGTAGTATTAAATAAAGGTTTATTTGACAAAAAAAATACATTAGTTAGACTTTGAAATTCTAAAATATCAAGTGTTTTGGAAAAAAATTGTAGAAAGTTAAAACATTAAAAGATATAATAAAGAAGTAGTATTACAATTAAGGATAAATTTAATGTTAATGCTTAAATTAATTAATTTTTTAATAAACATAATATAGTTAATTAAGTCTTATAAATAGAAATAGAGAAGAGAAAGTATTTTGTTAACCAATGTTTTTCCACTTTTTCCAAAGTTTGGGGTTGGTGCTTGTGCTCGTAAAATACTTCCACTTACTGTAGTGCTTAGCATTGTCTTCGTGCTTCAAGCGCCGAGACAAAAAATTCTATTGTTTGTTTTCTCCTAAAAAAATTATGATGAAAAAATTGATATTTAAATGGATCATCAACGGATTAATGAGGATCTTATTACATTTTTTTCCCGTGCTTGTTTATTTAACTCACAATTTCAATTTTTATGTCAGTATTATTTATATAAGTTAGTAAAATATGATTTTATCATGTACTTATTTTGAAAGAGAAGAAAATGATAAGAAAAAATATAGATATAATGAATAATGTGGTGAATAAAAAATAAACTTATAACACTAAGGGGTTGGTTGAGTGGAGTAACACATGATCTTACATTTGACAGGTGTAGGTTTGTAACTTCAACTTTGCTCGTCACCTTAGAATGAAGTAAATATAAATATTTTTTTAAGTGTATTTTGAATCTGAAGACTTTTTTTACTTTAGATTGAGACATCATCTCATCTCCCAAATTTTCAATTCAGCAAAAAAGAAAAACCTTTAAAAAATATTTAAGAAAATTGAAGAGAAAATATGAATCCTTTATTGAATTGAAATAAACAAAAGTAAAACAAAAAATAATCTCAGATATTTGAGAGCCCTAGACTCCACTTCCTAATTGATTCCAAAGACCCCCCCTAACTATTCCCTATATATATCATGCATATATAGATCCACTCTTTTTGTTTTCTAATGAAATTATAATTTCCCATGGTTTAAATTCATTATCGTTTGATTAAGTGTGCTAGCCGCAAATGTAAATGGGTGCGTGACGCCTAACATATTTACTACCTCCTTTCCATTTTTTTATGTTTTAACTTTTTATTTGTTTTAAAAAATATCTGATGTATTAGAATTTTAAAGTCTAATTAATATATTTTTCTCAAATATACTCTTGTTTAATATTATTAGTGTTGTAAGTATCAAAGATTAAAATATTAAATCAGGACATTTTAGTTCAAATATAATAATTTTGTTTTATTAAATATTTCTTAATCTATGTGTAATAATCTTAAACATAAAAAAATATAAAAAGGAGGTAGTTTATTGAGGGAGGGGGGAACCAATCGGGAGTTTGATCTAACATAAATGATTAATTTTTCATAACATGATAAATTAAGTTTAAAATCCTCACGTGTTCAAATAAAAAGAGGGGGAGGGAGGAAGTTTCCTTTGATTAGATGGCATTTCTTCCGTGCACGCCACTGCCACTAAAATATGGTGTACTATAATTGATCGTAGTTTATTTAAACTTTAAACCCTGAAAAACAAATATTGAATATGGTGTACTATAATTGATCGTAGTTTGTTTAAACTTTAAATCCTGAAAAACAAATATTGAGATACTTTTTTTGAAGCCATTTTTTCTTTACTTTTTTAATAAACAAGTGAGAATAATTTCATGTTTTAATGTTTTACGGTTTTACTCTTTTTTATAAGTAGGTTATCCTATTCTCATGAATTTTTAACACTTTTTTTTTTTGTATTTAAATTAAAGAAAAACGCTTTTTATCCCATACAAAGCTTAAACAAACCCTTCATCTTGAGTTTCTAACTTTCTATTGCTTGGTACCGTTTCCAAGTAATATGTCAAAAGGAATTAGATATTCTTAAATTGCATAGCTAACATAACATCTACGACTATGCACTAGGTTGTCTGGTTGTGGTGAGTTGATTAGTATCAGCTACCTGGGGCATTTTTGGGTCTTACTTTTTTTTTTTAATATTTTTTTGGTGGGGGTGATCGCTTTGTTAATTTTCTTGATTGTGTTCCATGAAATAAATATTTGAATTACTAAAAAAAACAAACAAAAATTCGATGTTGTCACTTGTCGGCAGGCCCAGCCAATCGCTCAACTTTCAAACTTGTGTAGTTTATTCTTCTGCTACTGTTCTTCTGTTACCACCAATTACTTTTTTATGATGCAATAATATTTCTACGTTTTTCACATTAAATATTCTACTAGTCGGTCTTACCACTGCCAGAGCTGTTACTACTGTCTTTCTAGATTGTTATATTTTTCAATTTTCATGAAGAATAGTATCATATAGTACAGATTGTCTCTGTTTATATTGCAGAAGAACTGTTTTGGATCGGTCATTGAATTGAAGCAACCATTTACACAACAAGTAGTATAATTATAACTGTTTAATAATAATAATAATAATAAATTCTTTTGAATTACTTATCATATAAAACATTTTTTTCTTCATATATTTTACGAATAGGCTTAAAATATTTTGCATGGGTCCAATAATTAAGATTATGAAACCTGATCTGATTATTGACTTTGTCAAGATAATAAATAAATAGTCCAATTGATGGATCAATAATTCGTCCGGTTTAATCCGATATATATTAAAAAATTTAAAATTATATATATATATATATATTATAAGTATATAAATATAACTAACATTATTTAACTAAAAAAATTCATCTAAAATTTAAAATAACAATTAAAATATTAAAATTGATAACACAGATCCACAAATAATAATTCAATAACACAATTATAAGTCCATTCACGCTCTAGGTACCTTACATTATACCAATTTTCAGCTTCTTCCTTTCTATTTTAACACAGTTCAAACTTCAAAGGGCTAATCAAGACTCAGAAAACAACACATAAATAAATTGGCCCTATATGTAAGCCACCACTGCCAGGCCACCTCAACAATAAGCACAACACAAAAGGAAGCATAATTTATTGAAAATAATTATAAAAGAAAAAATAATGTAAAAACTAATTATTAAATATCTCGTTATCCAATAACCCATCAAAAAATAAATAAAAATCCCTTAGAAAACAATCCATACACTTCAAACAAATATTCACATGATGTGCATACCAATACGCATGAAAACTTGAATCCAAACTAGAAGTGTAACATCAAATAAAGAGAACGAAGGGTAAATTAGAAGGAGGGAAAAGAAGCGACCCAAATCAAAAAGGTAACAGTGGTTGGTTCCGGGAACCCAAAAACACAGAACCAGCTAACGTAAACACGATTCACATAACTCGGGCATTTTATCAAACACGTAAAATGAAGTCAGTGTTATGGGCAGATAATTATTGAGACGAGATTCAGTGTATGTCTATAGTGGCATGCATACCTAAGAAATGAAGAGAACGAAGGGTTTTAGATCGTGAAGGACCTCGACGGCTGGACTGCGTGAGAAGGGCGACGTGAAGGTGAAGGAGATCGTGAAGAAGGGCGTCTGCATGAGAAGGAGAAGGAGAATTGGATTGAAGTAAAATTAGGGATCCAGTTGGAACAAAACTACGCTGTTTTAAGTTTTTTTCTTAACACCAAAATCCAGTTCGGGTTTCAAAAATCGATCGGGTAGTCGGATTAGCACAAAACTGGCCGGGTTTTGCGGGATCAAACCAGATCATATGCATAATCAGTCCAATAATTAAATAGGCCCGGTTATACCATCGAGTCCCAATTAGACCGGTCCGACCAACTGGATTAGAGCGAATTTTACAACACTGGTTAAAATATAGATACAAAAGTTAAGATATAAAATGATATGATATCAATTCTTTTCGATGATAAATTCAAGTTTTTATTATTATTTATATTAACAAATTATAAAGAAGATAAAATAGTTTTATTGAACAACTTAATATGTGTATAAGAGATGTATATATAGAATAGAAGATAATAAAAAAACTCTAAATTATCTATAACTTAAATTAAGTTTGAATTTAAATGATAACAAATTAAAAGATAAATTTGAATTATCATATAAAAAGTCCAATATGTCTCCAAAGATGGTGGTGGTGGAGACAATACCAATCTTGTCCATAAGAAATTTGTGATGAAAAGATGCAAAAGGTTTGGTGAGGAGGTTAGCATGCTGATGACTGGATGAAACATTTGAAACTCAGAGTTGCTTGTTGGCTACTAGATCTGCACAAAGTGATAATCAATTGCGAGATGTTTCATACTACTTGTGAAATGTATTATAATTGACCTAGACTAGTTCTATTATTAGGCTAGATTAGTACTAGTTCCATTATAATTGACCTAGACTAATGAAATGTATTCAGAGGCTAGGTTAGTGTTGTGTATAACAATTGTTCAGAGTATCATCAGTGAAATATATTCTCCTTTTTTCATCTGAAGTCTAAAGTTTCAGTAGTATGCCTAGTCTTCGGCTATATACTTTTAGAAATAGTATTAGTTAATGGAAATTCATTTAAGAATTAGTATGTTCATATAAAATGAAAAAAGGGATAAAAAATATTTAAAATTGAAAATGAGAGAAATATTTAAGTTTTACATTTAAATATGGCAGATTTAATTGACAATAATAAAGTCAAAGTCATAAAATAACAAAACTATATATATTTTCTTTTAAAAAATTCCCTGAGAGGTTCAACTTGTCCCAATCTGCTTTGGATGTCGGGTTGAGCGAGGCAGGTTAAGTGGGTTGTAAAACTGAACCCACCTTGCCAAAATTGTTGGGTTATGCTTGTTGACCCATTGGGTTGGAATTGTTTTGCTAACCCTACTACTTGTTTGAGTAGCTAGTCTGGTATTGATAATTTATCCTGAATCTTATCCCTTACAATATTTCTTTCAATTATGGAGGCTTTACTGACTTCCAGTTCTTTGTGCATTGTTCAAGTTGATTACTTGAGCTCAGTATGCTTTAGAAGTATACTTTTAACCTTTGGTATTGGACATTAGTACTCGCCATCTTTCATTGCAGAATTATAAAGTAATCCTTTATGTCATTTGATTTCATTAGCAGGGAGGAAAATTTTTGTTATAAGTAGCTATTTAAAGTTGCTTTATATTTTCATGAGTTTATAATCATTGGAAAATTTGAGAGGGAAAAAGAAGCAAAATAACTTTGAAATTTAAAACTTTGTTAAAATCTTGTTTCTGGGTTGCTATGCTTAGAGTGGAAGGCACTCTTAAAACCAATTACCATGTTTTCTGCAGATTCTGATGATCAGACTTGGCTCACTCACAGGTCTAGACTCTCAGATCCATCTTTCTTGGCTTGAACTCCTTCATAACTACTTTCAAGAGCTTTTGCAGCAACCCTTAACTCAATTTCACTCTGATCAAATTGATTGTCTGGAAGGATCTCCATTTTTATTGAGTTTGTCTGATGGAGAAGCATGTATGACACTTTCTGGCCACCTACAAAGGCAAGCTGTTTACCTCTTACTAGTTTGTTCTTTCTGTTTGATCTGTCAAAGAGGAGAAAAAAATTGCAAACCACTGTAATAGTTCAACTTTGTGCTCCAGTTTTACCTCTAAGCCAGATTCAGAGCATTATTACTTCGGCAGAAAAAAGGGATCACTGGAACTTTACAAGTGGATTCAAGGACATCTTCCAACTGCAATCTCTATCAACCATGAAAAGTACTTGCAGATATGTATGAACTTCATGTCATCTTTCCTTCAGCTATATCTTCGTGAGGTTTGTCTATTCACGCAACTTGTGTGTGAATTACAATTTAAACTCTACAGTTTGAGTATGAAGCTTGTTTGGCATGGCCATTGTCTTTAAAACATTTTTCAGTTTTGCAAATTTTGGGTTTTTATAACTCAAGTCCATATGGAATGGTTTGAAGGTTAAGTTAACTACTATGGGGATTTGATGTATTCTGACAAGTTTGGGTTGCTAATTATGTATTGGAAACTGTGGAGCTCAGAAACTTAAACAAGAAGCTGTGCTTGTTTCAAATCCTAATGGGACATTTTGAGTGTGTCTGTATCCATGCTTCTTCGGTCGGAAATATATTTCCAAAACCGAGGCATTAATGAGAGTCTGAAGGCTTAATTATTTTCCTTAAGCATAATAGTTTTGAATCTTTTAATGACAATGTCTTGTAGTTTCACTGGTGTTAATCACTTGAATGACAGGGTGATCTATTGTTTGAAGTGCTTTTGCAATTGTTTAGCATATCATCTTGTCTCCAGCGACAGTAAGCAATTGTATTCAATTTTTTGCTATTTTTATTAACCACTTAATTGAAGGATCACTGTAATGAGATTTGGATGATGTAGGTCTGAAAGAAAGGATGCTGCATATCAGGATGTAATGAAAGATTTTCCTTTTGCACTTCAGATTTTTTAATCCTGTGCACCTCTTCCATCTTTTTCTTTCAGAGGCTAGTATTATACACTACCTTAGCACATGAAGATAGACATGCCTATTTGTTTATTTGGGAATCTCCATTGGTGCTAATCCAAGGAGAGTAGAGATTTGGGAGCCTATCATTGCAAAGTTCAAGAAGAAATTGGCATCATGGAAGCACAAACACCTTTCCTTTGCCGAGAGATTATGCTTGATTAACTCAGCCACTTGAGTCCATTTGGCAGAGGGATTTGAAACTTGTGTGTAGAGGTAAAAATGATGTTTGGTTCGATAACATGGTAGAATGAAGGATGAGGGACGGTAAACTTAACTAAATTTTGGGAGGATATTTGGGTGGGTGAAGGGAGTTTAAAAAACACTTTTCCTGTTCTTGAATTCAGAGCAAAAAGGAGATGTTACCTCGTAGGGGCTATGGGAAGTTGGGGTCAAGGGGAGACCATGGTTTGAGTGGGAAAAGGAGTTGGTGGAAGAGTTTTATAGTTTGTTGGAGGGGGTGACTTTGAGATACCAAGAATATGATACTTGGATTTGGTTGGAAGATACCTCGAACTTGTTCATGGTCAAGTTCACTTATTTAGCTCTTTCCAAGCTGAAATTTGAGTCATCGGAGGAAGAAATCTTTAAGTGGGGGATATTTGTACCTGGGGACCATTCTCTTTGGTGCCAAAAATACTTTGTATTCTTAGCACTTCTTGTATTCTTAGCACTTCTTGTGCAATTAATATTATCTATTATTGCTGACGAAAAAAAATAAAATAAGGCTTATGTTAATTTAGTAAAGACATTTTCTAAAGGATAACTATATCTGTTTCAAGGTTTGATTTCTACGTGTATAAAACGCTTTTAGTGACTGTGTTATAAATTTTTCTTAATTATTTTAAGAATTTAATTTAAATACATTGACAATATAGTAAACTAAAGTCTGAGTCATGAATTTATGCATATTTTGTAGCTATCTTCTGGAGAGAATTGTAAAGTTCTCTAGGCTTGCTAATCATAGCTGCATGATCTGCGCCTTTGATCTTTAAAACGTCATTGATCCCAGCATTGTGAATCATCCAGAGCTGAAATTCCAATGGAATTGCAAGGTCCTCAGTGTAAACAATATAGGCACGTGGAACTGACCCATATGAATGTTTGGAGAAGTTCTTCTGCTTAGACAAGTCTTCAATAAAGAGTGATGATGGCCTTACCAATGTCTTGGCCAATTCAAGGTCCTGCAAAATCCAATCCTTATTATTTTTGTTTTTATTGAAAACTTCGATGAGTTTCCAACATATTACTCCAGATAGTAATATAACTAAAACAATGATGTAATTGTCTTATTTAACAAAATGTCTTTTGTGGTAGCCCTTAGAAACTGTAAATTTAACTGCCACAAATTGCAACACTTTTTAGTAGTGCTAACATCAACTTTTAATTACCTCAACGGGAGAGAGCTGGTATTGCTTCTTGGACAAGTGCTTGGGACCAAAGAGAATTGATGTTTTGTTTCCACTTGGGGCAAATTCATTGTCCAAGTCTTCACGACGTGTTCTGTAGATGTAGAAAATATAAGACTAAATGATTTGTTAGTTTTTTTTTTTTTTTCAATTTGATTTTTTATCTTTTTATCTTAATTTCATCTTATATATATTTTTTTCAGTTTAATTTTTTATCTTTTAAAAAGTTTAATTTGATTCTTTATCTTTTTAAAAAATTAAATTAAATTTTTTATCTTTTTTTGTTTAATTTAATCCTTTATCTTCATTTTTGTTCATTTTGGTCCTTTAGTTTATTTAAAATTGATGTCAATTTTATTTGATTATCTCTCCTTTCTCCTCGACTTTATTTTTAACTAAAAAAGTTTATACTTAAATGATTAACGAATCAATCTTAAATAAATCGAAGGATCAAATTAAAAAGAAATTATCAAAATAAATTTTTTAAAAGATAAAAAAATAAATTAAAAAAAAATTCAAATTGAATTTTTTAAAAGATAAAAGATAAAAATAAAAAAATTAAATATGTCATTTGGCCAAAATATAATAATGGTATGCATGAGTGTAATTTTTTCACTTGTTATTATATATATATATATATATATATATATATATATATATATTGAAAATAATAAGATCTGGAAGCGTGTGCCATGTCATGATTATCCAATTACAGTGTATATTTTTGAATTTGAATGACACTAGTCATGCATTTGATAGTTAAAGTTTAAAGAATTTTCATATTAGATATTTTTAAAAAGTTATAAAATTGATGGCCGTACATAACTAGAATAAATTTTTCTTAAATATAATTAAAATATATCTAACAAGGATTTTAAAGGTTGTTTTTAATTTTAGTAAAATTAAAAATATAAAAAAATGTCAAACTATAAAATAATATACATAACTAGAATAAATAAAAAAAACAATATAAATAGCTTAAATTAGGTCAAAAAGAGGAATTAAAAAAGTACAAGTAACGGAAATTTAAGATGGAAAAATACATGTTAAAAAACAGTAAAGTTAATATTTGAGCAAAGGAAAGAAGAAAATATAACGAAAAAAAATCTATAAATAATTAATAATTTAAAAATTATTTGAAATATCAATTAAATTTTAAATAATGACAAAATTACATAATAAAAAATAACATGATAAAATATATTCTAACATTTAAGAATAAGTTTTTTTTACAACCATTTAAGAATAAGAATTCAAATTATATTTATAATATAAAAAATAATCCCTCAAATACATAATTATAAATAGAAAAAACAGTTAGGTCATCTAACTGCTGATTTATGTAAAATAGTGGGAAAGTTGAGTTTCTGCCTGGAAATATTTTTACGAAAAAGTGAGTTAAAATTGACTCTCGAATCATAATTTTTTGACACTTTTTTATATTAATTACATATTAAACATAAAAATCATAATTTTTTAATTTAAGATTTCTTAGAAAGTAAAAACTTTTTTATGAATTACATATCAAACATAAGAATAATAATTTTTCATTCTAAAATTTTTAGAAAAATAAAAATTTTCCGTTTACCAAATGCTCCTAGGAGTAGATATAAGAAACTCACAAAAAAGTGTAGATATGGGAAGCCAAAAAGTGCATTTGCGATCTGTTTGTGATTGAATCGAAACTGTTTTATAGATTTTGATAGTCTCTTTTTTTCACGGAACATGCATAAGTAAGAAAATTGACAAAAAAATTCACAAGTAACCTCAATACTAAGAACCATATATACCTGTTCCAAGACATAAGATGGGCTGTGTTCAGTGTCTGGAGCATAAGCAGCTAAGAAAATACCAACTACAACCTTTTCTGGGAAGTTGTCCATAGCAAGTGCTATGCTCATCCCCCCAAAACTGTGACCAACTAGAACTACCTTCTCATTTTGAGGAATTGTGGCCATTAGATGCAACAAAGGCTCAGAATACTGTGAGAAAGTGTCAACATCTTCAAGTTTCTTCCTGTTGATGCCAGAAGCTGCAAGGTCAAGCACCGTGACCTTGTGGCCTGCAGATTCCAAGCGTGGCTTCAGCTTGAACCAACTCCAAGCTCCGTGGCAAGCCCCATGTACCAGAACATAATGCTTCTTCCTATTCATATCTACACAGTTTCTTGAACTAATGCTTATCAGAAAAGTAAAAATAACTAAAAATAAAATTTTCAGAATGCATGGTGTTTGCTTCTTGTGGTTGTACACTTGTACTGTTGTATGCGTGGTAGATGCTTTGTATTCTTTCTCCCTATATATAGTCATTTTTTTTATATACCTTAAAGTTGTTTTTTTTTTCTAATTTATTATTTAGATTCAATTTAGTATTTTATTTTGTTTAGGTTCAATTTGATTTTCTAATTTTAATATCAACTCATTTTTTATTTTTTCATGTAAATTATGTAACATCCCAAAATTTTGGAATCACAGTCAACTACAGGAGTAAATTGTTAATTAGAAGCACTACAGAAGAATTTAGAGAAATGACGAAAATACCCCTGAACATTTTGGAATTCTAAATGTCCTTAGACAATTCTACAAATGACAGACAAGTCCCTGGAAAAAATGACCAAAATGCCCCTGAACATTTGTACAAATGACCAAAATGCCCTTCTAGCACTGATAAGGTCATATAACTTTGGTAAGGTCATGGAAACCTGATAAAAATATAGAATGATCCCAGACAAGGGATTATTGATATTATTAGCAAAGAAAACCTATGAGATAGAATTTTTAGGGATTTTGAAAGATAGTTAAAAAAGAATTGAATTTAAAATAAATCTAAGTTTAGTAAAAACACAGAAGAAAGAAAGATACAATATAGAGAATTTTCTTTTCATTATAGTAGGAATGGATTCTTTAATAAGTGGACTAAACATTTTACTAATTAAAAACCAAATGGACCAATAGAAAATTAGATAAAACCATTAAAAGAAATTATGTGACAACTTATTAAATGTTACTAAAACTTCAAGATAGTTTCTAACTAATTTTGGAATTTTATTCTTAAGGAAGCAAGTTAGATTAAGGTTTTCTAAAATTCAAGAAATAATTTTATTCAATTCAAAAACTCAAGCTAAGTAAAATAAAGCATAAAAAATCCTTAAAATTCTAGCTATTCATGTAAAATAGGAAAATCAAAACAAAATTGCTCCAAATATCTTAGCATAGCCGTGCACTTCATGAAATAATGGAGAAAGCTATAGAAAAATGTGGAGCTAAGCCACATGGACGGTTGGCAAAGAAGGAGAAACATTATTGGACCAAATAGAAAGCCACTTTAACACAAATGCAACAAATATCTCCTAATACTAAGATACCCCACGTGAAGAATTCAAAAGCAAAAAGCAAGGCACCAAGCTTGACTAATTGCACGGATGAAGCAAGAATGGTGTAGAAACACCTTGAATTAGTACACTTGGAAAATAAAGAATCATTAGCCAATAAGGAAGGT
>PYAF01005139.1:632024-686032 GCA_007407185.1 Glycine tomentella | reverse complement strand
AGCATATAAAAAGAAGTAGTGGGGACCAAAGTGAGGTTAGCTCACGGACAGCACCCACTTTCATTCTCCATCCTTTTCACTTACACCTAAAACACAAAGCCAAAACAAGGTCACACCCTAGGGAATTCCACGTGAAAGAGCTAGGAGCTTTTGAAGACAAGTAGTTAAATTTCAATTAAGAAAGCCAAAATAAACCGTGCAAAACTTCCATCAAAATTACTCCAAAGCTTTTCATTTATTTCCTTTAATTCACCTTTTTCCTAGAAGCAAAACCAAAGCCCAAAAGTTTGAGAATTCACGTGAAGGAAGCTAGGAGGTTGAAGTCAAGTAAAATTCCAAACAAGGAAAGCTAAGGTATGGGGAAGTTTATGATCATGCTTAGTTTGAATATTACCTACATGAAGATTCCTAATTAATTCCATAAGAAATTAAGCTTTGCATGTTAAGTGTATGATGGAATGTTTCTAAGAACTAAAGATAAGGATTCTTACTTGATTTCATGAAGAATTAAGCTTTGTAGACTAGGTGTTTGATGAAATGCCTCAAAGAACCAAAGATTGTTATATGAATGATTATTTGATTTAGTAACTTGATTTTAGTATTAGAAACAATTGTAGACTAGATAACTTAAATTTAACTTAAACCTAACCTAATTAATGAAGGCTAAAATGATCTACAACTATCTAGAAATAATGGTTTAGAAGTCTAGTGCTTAATAGAATAATTAGTTATAAGTATATGTGGATTTGAAGTATTCTATGATGTCTTGAAATTATATTGAGGGTAGTACGTAAATAGTTTCTAAAGCTTACATGTTTATGTTGAGTAATAAAGTGAGATAGCTTGTTAAATAAATCCCTTAAGTATGTTGGTTATGACCTTAGAATTATGTTGGAATTATGATTATTATGTTGAACTATTTGAGATGTGATGAATTAAGACTTATTCTAAAAAATATATGAAGTGGACTGTGGCTGAATGAACGTTATTTTATTCTGTTTGGCGGAGACATAAGACCGCATGATTTTATTCTGTCTGGCGGGGACATAAGACCGCGTTATTTTATTCTGTTTGGCAGGGACATAAGACCGCGTGATTTTATTCTGTTTGGCGGGGACATAAGACTGCGTTATTTTATTCTGTTTGGCGGGGACATAAGACCGCGTTATTTTATTCTGTCTGGCGGGGACATAAGACCGCATGATTTTATTCTGTCTGGCGGGGACATAAGACCGCGTTATTTTATTCTGTCTGGTGGGGACATAAGACCGTGTTATTTTATATTTTGCCTGGCGGAGGCATAAGACTGTGGTGTTATATATCTGTGTGGTGTATGGCTGATCTAAACTATGTACTGTGATGAGGTGATTTGATTAAGGTGTGTATCATGCTTGTTTCTTATTTTTAAATAATATTACAACCATGTGAATATATATTTCTTTATGTAAGCTTTATTCAAATTATGTGTGTCATGAACTTACCCTATTTTGTGTCCGTGGTTGACACCTGTGATGACCTCAATTTATTTGGGCGAGCAGAAGAAGAACAGCAAAGCATAAGCTGTGAAGAATTGATGAAGAAAAGATGATAAAGTTGTGTTGATGATTTGTTTTAAATTTAATCTGTTTGTATTTTCCTTTGGCCTGTACTTGGGACTGTACGAACTGTGCCTTGGACTGTATTAACAGGACTGTACTTTATTATTTTAATTAAACCGTGGAGATGAATAATTTATTTATGATATAAACGACTAGTAACCCTTACAAGCAAAAGAGAAATGATTTTCGAATTTTTTTTTTAACCAATCTAATTTTAAGACAAAATGGTCACGAGACTTTATCTAAAATTAACAAAGCATGAGAGAGTAAAGAGAGGCGTTACAAATTAAATTGACGATGCTAAAAAAATTATATATTTAGTGACTTTTTTAAATCATCACAAAATACAATTTCTTAATAGTGTTGATCCAATTCATACGCTTAAAAATTATATTAAATTTAAAAAATAATTTAACATTTTTTTATCATGAGAAATGATATATAGCCGCTGAAACATAAAATTCAAACAATCGCTTACCACGTGTTGACATATTTATTTATACATGTGTTTATCTTTACTAGCTTGCCAATTAATTTATTTTAGTTATGAGCCAATTGATTTGATGATGTGTCTGTATATCATTAATGAGATAAATCTTACTCTGATTTGTGGAACGTGTTTCATATTTTAATTATAATTAATCATATATAATAAAAAATTATTTTTAAAATAATTACTTTAAAGATCTTATCAATGATGAGTTTGATTAATTGAAACTGAAAAATTATTTTACAATTGTCATGCCCATGAAATCAATTGTAAGCCAATTTATTGGGTCCAGATATGACCGAATTGTTTTTGTTTTTCGGTTCAATAACAGCCTAGAGGATTAACAACCTCAAGGAAACAAAACATGAGTAGAGTCTTCTCTCAACTGAATTTTAAGACTTTAATCAAAATTTTATAATTAAGGATTTCTACTGATTTAATCTCATCTCATACCCAATATATATAGCTAGCTAGCTAGTAGTAATTTTTTTTAATGTATATATATATATATATATTTGATAAGTTTCACCTGTTCATCAACATGAATTGACAAGAACTACTAACTTCATATGTAGTAGTTGTTTAAAACATAATATTTACACAGATTCATGTATATATACCGGAAAAGTCACATATATAAGTGGCAATATATCTCTCCGCTTTATTGATTTGTCTCGTGGTTTAAAACGAAATCTTAAAATTTTAGCACAAGTCCAATTCAAACACAACAAATAAAACTAGTTAAAACATGCTTCGTGAATTCATGCATATTTAGTGGCTATCTGCTGGAGGGAATCGAATAGTTCTTGTGGCTTGCAAAGCATAACCATATGATCTGCGCCTTTGACCTCTACAACGTCATCGAACCCAACATTTTGGACCATCAGGAGCTGATATTCCAATGGAATTCCAAGGTCCTCAGTGCAAACAATAAAGGCACGTGGAACTGACCCATATCCCTCTTTGGAGAAGTTCTTTTGTTTACTCAAGTCTTCCATGAAGAGCGATGATGGCCTTGCTAAAGTCTTGGCCAATTCAAAGTCCTGCAAAATCCAATCCTTATCTTAATTTGTTTTTATTGAAGATTTGAAGCTTCGAAGACTTTCCAGCATATTACTTTAATTAGATAGTAATAGACAACTAAGACAATGATGGATGTAACATGTAATTACCTCAATAGGGGAGAGTGAGTAGAGCTTGTTCGACAAAAAGTTGGGGCCAAAGAACATTGATGTTTTGTTTCCACTTGGAGCAAATTCAGTGTCTAACCATGCAGCTAACGGGGTCCTCTCATTGTACTATTGAAGTAAAAGATACTAATTAGTGTAATATATGGTAAAGATAACTGCAATTTTTTCTTACTCTTTATTTTTGGCGATGAAATGTGAAATCGTGTGTTGTGTATCAATTCACAAAAGTGTAGATATTTGTGTCAATTTTTTATTGACATAATCATTTGATAGTTTAAATTTAATTGAAGAAGTTTAACATTAATTATCTTTATAGAATTAAAAAATTGATGGGCATGTATATTAATGTAATTCAAAGGAAAAAAAAGGAAATATTAACGAAGAGAAAAAAAATTCTAAATAATTATTAATTTAGAAAGTATTTGAAATATATTCTTACATATAAGAATAAGTATAAATCACTATTACAAAAATTGCTTTTAACATAGTTAAGTTAATATCGGTTGTCTGGAAAACCGATGTTAACAAAAATGCGGTGATAAATTTGTAATTAATAGGACATGGTTAACATTGATTTTGTTAAAAACCTGAAAAATCGATGTTAATGTCTTCTGATTAACATCAGTTTTTATGAAACCTAAAACACGCCCTTTGATTTTGATATTGTGTTGACCTCCCTTGATATTGTTATTTCATGATTTTCATTTGTATATACATCCTCACAATTTGAAATTGTTATTGCCTTTTATGTTGTTCAAATTAGCCATGGGTAACATTACGCTATGGGTCACATTAGGCTGTGAACTAGACACTCAATATCACATTAGGCTATTCTTTGAAGCTAACTTGTACCCTTGTTAATGCCTGGCTAGTCAACTGATTTCTGTTTATGGTTTTTGTATGGGTCAAGAATTTTGGCTTGTTTATGTTTGACAAAGTCATTAGTTTATTCTTTGAAGCTGATCTGGGCATTTTTCTATTTTAAAGCTGATCTGGACCTAACTTAAGTCACTCTCACGAGGCTTCCACTGTTGGTGTCATTCTCGGAGGTGGTTCTCTCGCTCGCAACTTCCGACGGCTCCCACAAGGTTAGCAACTTCCATTGACTTTGTATTTGGTGGTTTGGTAACTTGTTTTATGTTATTAATTACTAGTGCTTTATATATACAATCAATGTTCATTATGAGTGAACCTTAGTTTACCGTTTGAGTTTCATTACAGTGATTCTTTCGGATAGTTTGGATTAATCATTGTATTGATTCTTGAATTGTCCGTTTAGACAGTTTGTGAAGACTCATATTTTTTTTAGTATATTCATATGTATAAGTTATGATTCTATTCTTAAATATGATGAAATTTCGGTACAACCTGAGCCTAAGCTAACTCATTTATCTTTCGGTCTAGTCCAGTTCGGCGTAGCCTCAAGCGAAATGCAAGGCCCCTACCATGTTATGAGAAAGAGATGGATCCTCTTAAAGAGGTTACCTGTCATCTTGAGAAGGCAGCAACAACGATTGATATGGTGCATTTCACTTTGTTCTCCGGGTGCATACTTGACTGTGGTGAAACTCATGTCACCGCTTTCATGTCGTGTACTCGGAGATCAAAGGAAAATGCTGTCGAAATGTCGTCAAATTTAAGATAAGAAACTCAACATACACATATGAATGTACTATTAAAAAAATTCTTCTTGAATGGGATAGGGCCACACCTTTAATGAAAAAAGTGACGTTTTTATGCATGGAATAAATTTGTGAGTATCACAGAGTTATTAATTAGATGGATCAAAGTTGGATGAATGAAAGTCGCATCATGGTTGAGTATGAGGAAGGCGTTGAACATTTCTTACAATTTGCCTCCGAAAGAAGTCGATTGAATGGGGATGGAAAATATTTCTATCCCTGTATCAATTGTTTGAATGGGAGATGCCAAGCACTGGACGATATACGGGAGCATTTTCTGTATGATGGGATTAAGAAGAATTATACCAAATGGATATGGCATGGTGAGTTGACAGACATGCGGAGGGGGTCACAAACTGAACCGGTTGATGTTGACATCAAAGATAGATTAGAGGATATGATTCGTGATCTGGGACATGAGTCTTTTCAGCAAGCACATGCCCCTATGTATGATACATTGGAAAGTGATTCGAAGAAGCCGTTGTATCCGGGGTGCAAAGAGTCATTGACATTGTTGTCAGCGTGTTAAATTTGGTTAATGTCAAGGAAAAGTATGGGTAGAGTGACAAAAGCTTCAGTTCACTGTCGTAGACCCTGTAAAGTTAGATGACTTGGAAGAAGAGGCGACAATTATCTTGTGTCAGTTAGAGATGTATTTTCCTTCTTCATTTTTTGACATAATGGTTCACTTATTTGTTCATCTGGTCAGGGAAATTAAAATGTGTGGTCCCGTTTATTTATGGTGGATGTACCCGGTCGAGCGATACATGAAGATCTTGAAAAGGTATACGAAGAATCTTCACCGTCCTAAAGCATCCATAGTTGAAAGGTACATTGCAGAAGAAGCTGTAGAATTTTGTTTAGAGTACCTTGAAAAGGCAAAACCTGTTAGGCTTCCTGAGACTCGACATGACGATAGAGTTGCAGGTAAGGGTTCACGAAGGTTGCATCTTTTATAGGAATTGCAACAAGCTCATTTGTATGTCCTGAATAAGAATAACGAAGTCCTGCCATACATAGTTCGTCATGAAGTCTTAGTCAAGGAAAGTAATCCAAGAATGACGAAGAATAGGTTGTTGAAAGAGCATAACAAGACTTTCCTGAATTAGTTTAAAGATACAATATATAGTGATGAATCTTCATCTAAAACAATGAGGAAGTTAACAGATGGGCCTAAAAGAAATGTTAGAAGTTGGCAGAGATATGATATCAACAAGTATTCGTTCTACACCAAACAACAAGATGAAAAAAACACAATGCAAAACCATAGGGTTAGCCTTAGGGCTGAGTCGCAGCACTTTGCTACTGTGCATGACCACAATCCACGTTTGACGTGCATGCCTTACTTTGGATTCATTCATGATATTTGAGAGTTTAATTATGTTACATTCGCTGTGTGTGTTTTCAAGTGTAAATGGATTGATATCAATAGCGGTGTGCAGACCGAGGACTTGGGATTTACTTTGGTAGATCTTAACAAGCTAGCTTATCAAGATGAACCTTTCATTATGACAGAACAAGCTAAACATGTGTTTTATGTTCAAGATCCATGTGATGAAAGGTGGTCAGTGGTACTATATGGAAAAACCATTGGTATTAATCTTGACGATAATGATTGAACCATTGATACTGGTGCCACTTAATTCTCGACACAAATGTCTGACGTTAACAAAGAAGATGAAGTTGACGACCTTCATGCAAATCGTAATGATCATGATGAAGGAGAATTAATTGACATCACTTAATGTAATTTATTTTGCCTTATTAACTTGATTGCATTTTTACAATTTCATAAGTAACCTAACTTGTCACTTAACTTTACTTATCTTTGTTTTTGTTTTTAACAGGATCATGACTATACCACCGAGTTCCCCTCCTCATCCTGAGTCAACACCTCCTCTTCCCGAGTCAGCACCTTATCATCCTGAGTCAGCACCTCCATGTCCCTAGTCATCACCTTCGTCGTCTATGGCAAAGAAGACTAGGAAAGTAACACGACTGAGGTCACTAGCTACCAGACCTGCTAGTGCTGACAAACCAGTGGTTCATGTCAATCCTGCCACTGGGAAGGCTGATGGTCCTCAGGCAAAGAAATTTAGGATGTATCTAGGGATCGTGGCTAGAGACAAAGTGGATGTACCATTGCTAACCGGAAGGAAGTTCCTGCAGCGTAGAAGGAGTTGATTTGGGAAGACATTCAAGTATTACAATTAAATGTCCAATGTGATTGCTTGTAGTTATACAATTTAAATGTTATTGCAACTGTTAAACCCGCTTGATTGTAATGCAGGCTGAATTTGATATACCTGAAGCGTCCGACCAACGACCCAAGAAGAAAATTCTGTAGACAGTTGGAGAACGATAAAGGCAATTTAAGTCATATTGACCTCCAAATGGATGCTTACACAAGGCGAGGACGACGATGCCGACGCTGTCTGTGAAAAATACGGTATTAGTAAGGAACAATGGCACCAATTCTATGAGAGTCGTAGAGCTGCTTCATGGGAGGTTAGGTGAGTTGAATTGTTTTACAATTTCACTGATATGGAGTCTTTGAAGCACATTTTTTTGACATCTATCTGTGTATTTCTGACAGGATGTTAGAAAGAAGGCTCAGGCCATCCAGAAGATGAACACTGCCCCTCACGTGTTGTCTCGCGGGGGTTATGGTTTGTTAGAAAAGAAAATGATGGAGGAAAAACAAAAGAAACAATTGGAGGAAGCAGCTTGTGATGATAGCACGGAGACCATTGTTCATCATTCGTCCCTTGTTAGACGACACATGAAGTGGAAGCTGGCTCGCACAAATAAAACGGGAGAAATGACTTCTGAGGCGGTACGTGAAATTGGAGAGAGAATTATTTTATTGACACTATTGAATTTTATTTGTTATTAAAATATTATTTTATTGTATTGTATTCTGAAATTGGTTGGATGTCTGGTATTTTATTTACAGGTTGAAGAACTAGTAAAATAAAAAAACAGACAAAATATTAAAAAACAACATCGATTTTCATCAGAAAATCGATGTTAGGCAAAACTAATGTTGAAGTTCCATCTTTTACATTTTTTACGTTTTATTTATTACATAGCGATATCGATTTTGTATATTTTTCGTTAACATCGATTTTAAATATCGATGTTAACTTCCACACTTTCAACGTCACTTGATTCAACATCGGTTCAAAACTGATATGGAATGTCAACGATAACAAATAATGCTATTTTTTTAGTAGTGAATATTTATTTTATACATTAAAATTAAATATAAATATTAATAAATTTATAACATTCACACCTTTTATTCAATTAATTAAAATAAATTTCATTAATTATAAGAAAAAGCAATTAATATGTCACCGACGAAAGATACGTAAAGGGAAAGTGTAGACTTAAGATATCCAAAAAGATACGGTCTATTTGAAAAACGTTATTATAATGATAAACGTCTATTCAAAATAGGATGTATTGACAAAGCTATAATTAGTTGGTTGGGAGTGCTGTTCGAGAATTTATCCTGTATTTTTTTTCTTTTGTTTTTAAATTTAAATACAAATATAAAAAGGATCACAATTATATTTTAATTAAAAGTTAGTTTTTTATTTTTAAAAGAAAAGAATGATAAAAATAAAATTAAAGAGATCTTGTTTGTAAAGGAGTACGTATTTTCTTTTTCCCATGGACACTTTGGCCCAAGCATGTATCTTCAATGAGTTCCATAATTTATATTGTTGAGCAGCAATTGCCAATTTTGCACTTGTATAATAATGAAATTTGATGAAAATTTTCAGAAGTAACCTCAAGTCTAGATAGCTAGTAGAAGAAGCATACCTTTTCCAAGACATAAGATGGGTGGTGTTCAGTGTCTGGAGCAAAAGCTGTTAAGAAAACACCAACTGATACCTTTTCTGGGAATTTCTCCATTGCAAGTGCTATGTTCAGCCCTCCAAGGCTGTGACCAACTAGAACTACCTTCTCATTTGAGGGAATTGTGGCCATTAGCTGCAACAAAGGTTCAGAATACTGTGAGAAAGTATCAACATCTTCAATTTTCTTCATGTTGGTTCCAGAAGCTGCAAGGTCAAACACTGTGACCTTATGGCCTGCAGATTCCAAGCGTGGCTTGAGCTTATACCAACACCAAGCTCCATGGCATGCCCCATGCACCAGAACATAGTGCTTCCTATCCATACAATTTTGTGCAGCCATTATTATGTTTTCTCAAGAGAGTTCCAGTAACTATTTAGTATACCTTATGGCTATATATTAACATGAAATGGATCGGTCAGGTTTGGTGTCTCTCGACAAAAAATTGAATTATTCGCTTTGAAAAGTTCCACTACATTTTAAATTTTTAGAAATTTATTAATATAATTTCTCAAAAAATAAGATAATATTTATAAATTAATTAATAAAAAATTTATTTTAATTTATAAAAAATTCATTTATTTTTTTCTTCTTATTTATTTTATTCTATAAGTACTTCTAAAAAAATTAACATCTCAACAGACTCTCGTAATACACGTTTGAATTACAATTTTGAAAGCTTTAATTTGACTATTTGAGTGATAGTTTATTTCTTACAATTTTGTAAAAAAAAATCAAAATTATTAAAATAAATTAGCGATTAAATAAGTTGTCTTTTATATATATATATATATATATATATATATATATATATATCAAATATGATACCCGTTATACTTATATCCTTTCTCTATTATAATATTATTTATCTTTTTTTTTTTCTAATTCATGTTTTGTGTTGTTTTAATCTCATTATTTTTTTCTCCCTATTAATAACCTGTTATTACAGGTAATTTTGGTTCGTCAACCGGTGTGCACTTTCTAGAGGCTTCACTTTAACGAACACCATTACTGCAAATAAGAAGAGACGATGCTACTTCGAAGATGACAAATTAAGAAGAGGGTCCATGTTTTAAATGGTTGATGTGACGTTCAGTGTGACAAAAAACATGTGTTTTTTTGGTGAAATTATTGTTATGTAAATATTACTTATTAGTATAGTTAATTTTTATTAATAGAAAATTTTATCATTAGACTAATTTTATATATTATCATAATATTATTGTTGCTTTAATATGTTTTTAGAGAAAAAGAGTAATACATTGATAATATAAAAAAATTTACACAATTATTCAATTGTAATGTATTATATATGATAAGTTTATTAATTTTTAAATTAATTATTTTAAAATAATTGGAATTATTATTTGTGATTAAATGATAATATAAAACTATTTTATATATGAATATTAAACTTTACTTTTTATTAAGAAATTAAATAATTGGACCAAAGCCAAGCTCCATAGCAAGCCCCGTGAACCAGAACACAGTGCTATCCGTCTATACAATTTTCTGAACTCATTATGTTTTCTTCTTAGGGTTGTAGTGGTTACTTTGTATCCCTTCTTCTCGCTTTATATAGACACTGAACTGGGACGATGTTTCTTTTTTGACGTTAAATAGATGAATTATTGGCTTTGAATACTCAGACTACATGTTTGGTTTGTGTTTTTTTTTTCTCTCACGTAAGAAATAATGCATGCATGTTTAGATAACAATTTGAAAGCTCTAAGTTAGGGAAAAACTTATTTCTCATAATTTTTGACAAATCTTGAATCAGAAACTTTCGACATATGAAATTCAAATACACTATTAATTATTCCATAGCAAACTTTCATAAAATAATTAAGTAAATAATCTTTTATCTTAAAATAATTTAATTCATGCACACTTTTATTTTAGCTTATATAATTCAAAAATTACATCTTATAAATTTTGATCAATCAAGTTTAATTAAATGGATTGAAAATCAGAGTAAGAGAGAATTAAATGACGTTCTTGTTAGCATCGATAAGTTGAGTGATGTTTCAATTTAATACTTATATTATTTTTACATTCAAATTTCATTGAAAAATAAATATAATGGAAAAATAATTTATGATTTAATTTTTGCTGAAATTTAATTGTTAAAAGTGAATTTAAATATTTATTCCTCTTGACTTAAGTGCGCGTGTGTTTGATAATAAAAAATGCAAAGTTTTCAAGAATGACCATTTTCTTTACTTTTGTCTACTTAGGGAGGGTTGTTTTAGGTGTAAGATTCTCTATAAGCTATGAAGAAAAAATAAGCAAAAAAATGAAATAAATTTTTCTATAAATTAAAATTAATTCTTTATTAATTAATTTATATATTTTTTTAAAATATGAGAGGATATTTATAAATTAGTTAAATATATAGAAAATTAATATTAACTTGTATAAAAATTCATTTTTTTTATTTTCTTCTTCTAAATATATTTGTAGAGAAATTTATTTAATTAAAGAGACATTTATTCCTATTCTCCATATAAGTTAATCCCTGGTTGATTTGATGATTGAAAAAATGATTTAAAATGTTCAAGGAAGAAAGAGAAATTGGGAGACACCTGAGTGATCAATTCCAATTATGAATCCAAAAACCTGTTAAAGTGGGAGTCGATTTTTTTTTTCTTTTTTATATTATTATAAATGTCTAACTTCTAATAAATAATAAATTTTAAAAATATTTACTATTTTTACACAGAAAATTAAAATTATTTTTTATTTTATATGATGATAGTCTCAATCATCTTCATAATAACAACATACACACAACTAATTATATATAATTTTACACTAATTATTGCTTTAATCATTATGATATTAAAGATAAATATAATTATTTTTACATAATTTTATACTAACTAACTTTAATCAATATTATGATAACAACATACATAATTAATTTTACAAATTTTATACCAACCAACTTAAAAAAATATTCGGGGTGATATTCTAAGAAAACTGACTACTTTGTCCGATAAAAAAAAAAAAAAAATCTTCCAGCAAACTGCTTAGCACTTCGTATTTTATTTGACAATGAAGTTATCTAGAAAAGTTTTTCGCAATGATTTTCTTTTGGAAATCAAACAATTATTGCAATTAAGAAGAGTAATGCAAAATGACCAAGAGGGTTCAGGAAGCAAATGCCCATGCTTTTAAACGGTTGATGGTGCTGCTGTGCTGTCTGACAAAAAAACGTGCTTTTGTTCACGAATTTATTGTTGTTTTTAACATTTTTTATTGAGAAATAAAATAATCGGATAATATGTAGATTATATTAGCTTTCACTTTAACAAATAATACTTTATCGATATCTTAATCATGAGACATATCTTTGACAGAATACATGATTTCTTTATATTTGATCCTATAATTAACCTAGTGGTTGCGTGGGTAAACCATAAACAAAGCAGAGTAGTGGGATTGGCTTTTCTTCAGCAAATACTACATAATATATATATATATATATATATATATATATATATATATATATGGAGTGCTGAGAGGGCAGACTCTAGCATAAGATGAAGGTTAGGACAATGATATTTGAGTATCTATTTTTTTCAAATACCTAACTAACATCTATTTTTTTTTATTTCGTCATAATAGCTATAATATTTATGTTTTTTTTCTCATTTTTTTTTCTTTTTCACTAGGTATCACTTGGCTTTTTGAATGTTCAAATATTATTTTTCAAAGAAGTTATTATTTGGTCTAATTAGGGCTCAACATCAGACGGATTTTGTCTAGGAGACACGTACGTATCTTAACTGGGAGCTCGAATACAGTCAAATGAAGCATAAGAAACTCCTACTGTAGGTGGTCCTCTATACTTAAACCGTGTCCAAATATGTGACAATATTGTTAAAACGTTGGTTGTATGTCATGAAAGATTGCACATATTCTTAGGTTTTGTTTGGGAGTTAGGAGGGGAAGGAAAGAAAAGAGATTCAAGAGGAATGGAGGGGAAGGAACGAGAAGAAAATGAGAGAAGTTCATTTCTATTTGTTTGGGAGTTAAAAATATATTAAGAGAGAGAAATAGAGAGTTAATAAGAAATTTTTACAATTTTTTTCTTATTTAAAAAATTAATACATTCTATATTTTACACTGACTAGGATAGAATAGTAATTTTATTAATACTGACTGGTATAAGATAATAATTTTAGTTACTTTTCCTTCTAAAAACCCTCAAAATAGGGAGGATAACAATTTTAAGGCCTTGGAGGATTTTAGAGGATTTTTGAAAATCCTCAAATCCTTTCCCTCAAAAATTAAAACTCTCAAATAAGGAGATGTCTCTACTTAAACCTTTCTCTTCCCTCCCTTCCCCTCCAAAATTCATCTCCCAAACAAAGCCTTAATGACACCAGTTTATCAAACTACAGTAGATATCCTTGGTGCTACCTTTCATTGGTTATCATGAAGAATGACATTAGTAGAGAGAGAGAGAGAGTTGAAGCATGTTTCTGGAGGGGAGGAAACATTAACAAATAATAATGCTTCCTTGATGCATGCTTGGCACGGTGGAGAACAGGGAGAAGGAATGCTCCATGTCTATATATGAAGCAGGGGAAAAGGATGATCCATTTTCTGCCTTATTGATATTGTGGTTGAACAACTATTGCTATTGTTTCTTGATATTTGTGAAACATGAGTCGTGTAGTAGAGCTCCTAGATGGAGCTCTGGTACCATCTTTTGAATTTTGCATCCATGAGAGAAAAGAGAAAAAGATAAAGGTAATTTGGAAGAAGTACCTAGTGAATGAAAATGTTATTATCATTTGTTGTATTAATGTTACACGTGTGGCTATTTATATAAAGGAGAGGGCTATTAGAATCATAAGAGAATCCGCCTAATATAACTGACTCCTAACTAACTCCCTTTGGTAACTAAGACGGTATTAGCTAAATTTTATGCTTATAGTTTAACCATTAATGATTAAATTAATGTTACGTGAATTCTTATAAATAGGAGCCAAATTCAGGTATTCCTTTTTATTTATGATTTAATTGTAAGAAAAATTAAATAATCTAATCATGCTTATACACATACAACATTAATAATTAGATCAAATACAAAAAAATTAAGATCATAAATATCTTTCGTCATTGCTAATATTGTTTGCTCCGAAGATAAAATTGCAATTGTATATGAGTCAAGTAATTTGTAAATAGTTTGAGTCTTCAAACTAATCTAATTTTTGGCTTAAGGATCTTCTTTGCTTTTATTATCATTCATTTGATGGTGTATTGAGATTTTTCATGATAATAAACACCTTAGCCATGTGCACATCTCCTTTTATAACTTCTTTCCATTAAAGATGTTATTTTTATATATGCATAAAACATGAGCATAGTTGCTTAAAATAAGGGACAAGATTAACCGATAAGATTAGCAACAACTTATTCCTAAGAAGATAAGGTAAATGAACCACTTATTTTGACATAATCAAGCAATAAAAAATAAACTAACATTAATTACTTATTTATTCCCTGTATCTAAATTAATAAATTAAACACAATCTTTATTGTACTTAGTCCTTACACATACCTTACACATAAAAATTACTCATTTTAGTCTCACACGTAGACCTTTTTATTTTGTATCAGTTTTTGTTGGTCTAAAATATCTAAAACTAAAATGGATTAAAAAATGTATGTTTCTAAACTAAAACAAGTAATTTTTAGATGTAGAAAATAAAATATAAAGATTGTATATATATATATATATATATATATATATATAAAAGAATCAAATAATAATTAAATTTTTTTTATTCAATAACAAATAAACCTATATATAGTCATGAAAAGTTTTATTTATTTGTTGACATTAAGAATACAACTTCATGTGTCTAGTGGTTGCAAATTATCACTTTATTGATCCATCTTGTGGTTGTTGGAACTATTAGATTTATGCGGAATCGATTTAAGAACCTAGTACATTAGTTTGTTTATCGAATTATCATCGTTTCATAAACATACAAGGTATACTACCTCTCGAAGTGCTGATCTTTGATGATCTCTCACGCCTTAGAATTCTTGCGTCACTTCATGATTGATCACCTTGTAGTCGGTTGATAGCAGACCTTTTAGACTATCTCTCAAGGGATGGGGATAGTGTATGGACACTTTCTCACTATCAGGAGATGACCTCTCACTACTACAAACGGCTCCATCTACTATGGTTCTGGACGCATTATAATGACGGTCATACAACTGTTGTAGATATAGCTGTCGTTGATATAGAAGCATTTTAACTACGGTCTTGAGACCGACTTTGATTAAGCGCATTTCAACTACGGTTATATGAGCAACCATGTTTGAATAAAGCCATATCCACTACGGTTTAAGAGTTGGAACCGACTTTGATTAAGCGCTTTTTAATATAAAAAAAAACTCACCTATTCTACTATGGTTGTTATAGGTAACCGACTTTGATTAACATATCTACAACGGTGCCCTTTTAAAATCGTGGTAGATTAACTTCTAGTTCTCTTTTTTGGATGTGTGGATAGCAGAACTTTGACAAAGTAATCGTGAGCATTAAATGCCAAATAAATATCTCCCCTGCTCCTGTCATGAACTTAGAGATATGAAATGAGTTATGATGGGACCCTAAAGTTAAAACATGAAACCTTGAGATCCTTTTCCTCTTGGCACCCAACTTCTGATATTTATCCCTAAGCACAAAGGGGAAAGCAAGTGCAGTCATCAGTCTCGGTTAACTCCAATAATGAGCAATACACATTCTCTTCTTAAAGTACATTCCAATACGAAGATGATATCTCCCCTTCAAGTTTGACCCTTGCACATAGCTGTGGTTTTAAATTCAAATTTGTCAATTATCGCACTTTCAATATATTAGCCAATAGCAACTACGTACCATATGGGGTTATTTGTTAGAGAGCCAAAGTTGAAGATAATTTTTGTTTTAACCCAAAAAATATGGTGCAAAGACAAATTAGCCAATATTCGATAAATGCAACTAGGAAAAGACAGTATTTGGATTCAAAACAAAATTCGATAAACCTTCAAGTTTCCCCTAACAAACAAATACAGGTAAATAACAATTTTCAGTAAAAGGAAAATAAATTTCAAACTTTGCTTGTTATGTTTATTCCGAGGAGAGCCATTCTAATTCCCAAGGCACCATTCCCTTCCTTTCCAACATGCTATGTAAATTCCTGCGAAATTTTTAAGCTTTGGATTTTATGTTAATAGTCAATCACCGAAAAAAAAAAGAGAAGAATAAAAAAAAAGTTTAAGCAAAAAAAGGATCTTACTATTTACAGAGGAGATGGGAAGAGGAGGAGAGAAGGGACCGTAGTGCAGCGAGGTAGATGATGCCAGTGGAGGTGCAATGAGGAAGAAAGACAAAGATAAAGAGAAAAAAATGGAGAAGATGGAAGAAGAGGAAGGAAAGAGAAAAATAGAGGAGAAAAATTTGGTGGAGAAGAGAAAGAGAGGGACGAAACGGAATGTGCAGATGACAAATATAAATTCAAATTTCAAATTTTGAATTTTGAAAGAAGGTAATAGTTGGAAGCTATGAAATTTTGAAATTAACAAAAGCTGAGAGAGATTCACGCTGTGCTCTTCCTCACGTTGGGCTTTTTAATCAACTACAGTCAAAACCGTATTTGAAATAACTTAACCACGACGGTCCTTATTTCAACCGATTTTGAATTAATTAAACAAATATGGTTTTAAAATAGCCGTGTTTGAATTGTTAGTTTTATTTACCAAAATGCCACTATGTCCATTTCAACTACGATTTTTGGAAAACCGACTTCGAAAATGTGTCGTAAAAGCTAGATTCTCTAATAGTGTCTTTTCAGCCTGCTCTCTTTTATTAAAGAGGGTTAAGCATAGAATATATATGAGTTCCTAGAAAACCTAACCCTAAGGTGTAACGGACTCTAGGTTTCTTGGACTTTTCTTATACACTAAGCCCTATTGGACTTTAGTGAAAGAGCAAAAACCCAACAATGATTTCAAACAAGATCTTCATAAAGCTTTGCTTCATGAATTCTTGTGTACGTTTTTAGTAGCTATAGAGAATTGCATAGTTCTTGTGCTGCTAAGCATAGGCATATGATCCGCCACTTTGATATCTAAAACGTCATTGATTCAAGCATTTTGAATCATCCAGAGTTGAAAATTCAACGAAATTGTTAGGTCTTCAGTGCAAACGATCGATATATAAAAGCAAGAGGAACTGACCCATATCCCTCTTTGGAGAAGTTTTTCTGATAGGACAAGTCTTCGATAAAGAAGGACCCTGGCCTTAATAAAGTCTTGGCCAATTCTCTACCCTGCGAAATCCAATCCTTTTTTTTTTAAAAAAAATTATAAACTTAAAAGCATGTCTAACGTTACCTCAATGGAGGAGGCTTGGTAGAGTTTATTTGATGAGAATTTGGGACCCAAAATAGCTATTGTTTTGTTTCCACTCTGGGAGAATTCAGTGTCCATCCAATTCCCTTCTGGGATACTATCAAGGAACTATTGAAGTACAAAAAATGGAATGATTAGTGTAATTTCCCCATTTTGCTTTTTAAAGAATACGTAAATGTGTGGTATATTGATTCACAAAATAAAAGGAATTTATTTACTAATACTAGTTTGCGCTGGATTTTTTTGGTTACAAGTTTTCCTTAGATTTATCCTTGTTTATAGATTTTATGGATTAATTAAATTTTTAGTCTCTCAACTTTTTTATATTATAATTTTTTATCTTTCAAAATATTTTTAATAACATTTAATCCTTTATTAATTTATTGTCATCGTTTTTAGTTCCTTTAAAAAAAGTGTTCTATTTTTAGTTTTTTATTTAGTTTTATTGCTTTAGAATAGTCTCAAATATAAAACAAGGGACTAAAAATTGAAAATATAAAGACTAATTTTGAGTAATAAAAATAAATAAGGAAGTAAAAAATAGACAATTTTTTTAGAGGACTATAAGTTTTATAAAAAAATTTAAGGAACTAAAAATTAAAATCTAGAAAAATTTAGGGAGTAAAAATTTAATTAATACAAGAAAATTATAATTTTGTTGTGTAGTGAGGTGAAACTAAAATTACAAAACCGAACCATGACTCCATTTTGTTATCAGGGGTGGAATCAAATAACATAAAGAAATAATATTTCGTTGTATAATTGGAAAGTGAAAAAAATATATAATGAAAATACGATTTTGTTATGCATTTGTATAATGAAAACTTATTATCATTGTGAATTTTTTTCACCCCCAATTTTACAATGAAAACATGATTGCATTGTGCAATTTTTCAAGGAAAGTTTTGGAATACGGGTAAAATGCACGCATATGGATTGTTTCATTAGCAAAAGTGATAGTGACAATAGCAATATCCATCTCATGCTTGAGGTGTAGAGAACATACTCAAAAACATATAATTAAGGTGTTGGGTTTCAGATAACTCTATCAGCCCAACTAAGGCCAAGCCAGATTGGGCATCCTAGCAACATTGTGATTCCTGGTGAACATACTCAAATGTATTAGAGTTAGGCTGAACGAATCTAAACCAACACTAACCTGATTTTTATTTATTTATTATTAATATTAATTACAAAAAATATTATGAATTAATTATATACTATTCAATATTAAACATCTCTAATAATTTAAGAAAACAATTTTCCTTAAAAAATTTGTAACCATGAACATTTGGGAAATCCGGGTATGTGTTTATTTTGTGGACAAATAGCTAGCTGAAACAATGCAACATATATTCTTCACTTGCCCTCTGGTTGAGAACATTTGGAAGGTGTGTTGCTCGTGGCAACAAGTGTCCACTGTTTTATTACCAGATGCAGTAGACATGCATTTCCAACAATTTCCTGGGGGGTGTATTCAATATCTACTGCTCAAAGGTGAAACATTGTATGATGTGTGATTGTGTCTTGCAATTGGAGGCTAGCTACGTAATAATTGCACTTTTAGAGGGAGCTCCTTTGATAAGAATTCTTTGTTGCATCAAATTAATTACATGGCATGGCGTTGGCTGAGAAAATTCACGGATGATTTTAACCATTAATTTGTGGAGTGGCAATTGAATCCTAATATACTTTTTTTTCATGAGGACTTTTCCGGGATTGGTAGCATTGTGGAGAGGCGTGGTGTTGTGTGAGAGGGACGTCCATGCATTTATATCACAGGTGTCTTTTTTGCAGAAGCTGGAGGCCTAAATTAGGGGAGGTGTTTTCCATTTGGGATCTATTCTTGTAACCCTTTAATGTTGGGGTGGGTATATAAATGTTGGGTTATGGCCTATCTTATGGAGGTGTTACTGGGTGCAAACGATTTAAAAATGCAGGATCGGGTTACTTAAATTTATGTCCTATGTTCATAAATCTTTGTAGCCTATTCCGGATCGAGCTTGTATTCAGGAGCTAGGCACGTCTTGTTCCTAGTAATGTACTATTTTTATAAATATAAAAGTATATGTTCTGATTAAAATAACTAAGTTATCCTAATGGTGAAAAAGCTTGGATATATAAAATACATGAAATCATAAATTTGATGTGATTATTGTACACCAACAAAAGTAATTATATCGACCTAAAAAAAAAGTAACCATAAGCAATATTGTAGTCCTTACAATAATTAATTATTAAATCCTATTAATCAATAAACAAAGATTCTTTAATTACACTCACACTCAAAAGGAAAGAAAAAGTAGGAATTATCTTTAAATAATCCTTAAAAATCCTTTTTCCTGTCTAATAATAAGCATCTTTCCTCTCTTAAAACAAAAACTTTATCACAATCCTCTACATCCATTCCCAAAGTACGTACATCTAATCCATCCACACTATTAATTAATACACCCTTTCCTATAATACACCTTATCACAATTAAACTTGAAATCAACATTAATAATATTTTTAATCCAAATTAATTATAGTTGATATATCAAAAACTTGATATTGAAGAATATTTGGTATTTTAGAAAATTTTATATTATTTTACTTATATTATTTATTATTCATCAAATAATGTATATCATAAAAAATTATCTTATAACTTATGTTTTTGTCATATGTTATTCTTTGTCCAGTGCATAAAAACAAATCAAGAAACTTTCTTAAGGCTAGTTCTGTCATTCTGTCAAATAATAATAAACAATTAATCTTTGTTTTTTATTGTTGAATTTTTAGGTAAGACAGCAGAGATGATAGAGAATGAGTGAGTTTTAAAAATATAATTGTTAAACTACCTTATTGTCCCTAAAATAAATTTATTATCTCAAAACACGTAGTTGGATTTTGGTCCAAATAATTTAGTGTAAGTTGTTAAAATATTCTAACATGCATGTGTGTGTTAGTATATATATATATATATATATATATATATATATATATATATATGTGTGTGTGTGTGTGTGCGCGCGTGTGTTTTTATGTATTTATATATTTATATATATGTATGTACGAGGGATCAATGTAATTTAAAAGTAACTTTAAAAATGATAGTAAAACACAAATACAATCATAACATAAAATGAAATTCTTTAGCATAACAAGTAAAAAGTATGCCAACAAGGTCTAATACAAGGAATAGATGACTGAGTTGTTTAAATATGCTGATAGAGGTTTAATTTTATGGTCATGCATATGAAGAATAATTTGAGACAAAATCGATTTTGGTGATTTTTACATCTTAATGGTTAGTCTTATGATTTTCGACTATAAGGATACCTTACTTTTAGTAAAAAAAAAAAAAATCATAATAAACACATTACATCTCTCAATTTTTTCCATATCACCAAAATCAACTAAGTTGGTGTGATAAACTAATGAAATGATCAATTTAATTTAACATGTACTGAACTTAAATATAAGCAAGATTAACTAACATTTAGCTAATTAAGATAGTTAATGTCATTGAAATCTACTAATCACTTTTAAACTAGTTTTTTTTTACCTAAAATGCCTTTCATTTGAACTTGCTAAGAATCAAAAACAGTCTTTGGAAATAGGCTAAGTGATCATTTTGGTCATTTATCTTATTTTTTATATTCAGTTTGATCCTTCATCTTTTAAAATCTTAATTTTGGTCATTTATTTTATTTAAAAAATTAAAAATGGTGTTTTATATTTTAAAGGATTCACTTTGGTACCTCATCTAATATAAAAGGTTCATAATGGTTTTTCAGCTAGTCAAATATATTTAGAATTATCCTTTATTTGAGTGTTATTTGAAGTATAAAGTTGAATATATTTAAATAGTTGAAGGATCATTTTGAATCTTTTAAATAAAATACAAAGTGAATTTTTTAAAAGATAAATGATCATTTTAAGCAAAATAAATAAGATAAATGACCAAAATAGTCATTTAACCTTGGAAATATAACCTCAATTAATTGAATACTATTTCTTAGATGTTGTAACGCTCCATCTAAAATCGGGGGTCACTACCCTGCCTTAATTACTATCATTAACGATAAACATTAGAGTTAAGCAGTTCGGAAGCATATCATAATGTAAAAAGGGCATCAACAAATGCCATCATCATATACACTGTACATTTAATATGGTGAATATACATAAAGTTCCTGTGTCTTATACAAAACTGTACATACGATCTCCCCCTCAGGGTACAAAATAAAACCAAAGGCATAATACAAAACATCAGAGTCATCTGCTTATGTCATCTAGCCTAAGGTTTGTACATAACAGCTATCCCTGCATAGGCTTCTTGCCCTGAGATTTATCTGCTCCTCCTGAGGATTCACCTGCAAAACATAAGCCCCACACACGGGGTGAGATATAAAATCTCAGTAAACTCAGGGCCCTTGAAGGTGTTTCCTTCCCCTGGTTCACTTCCAAACATACACATGAAATAGTATATCTAAACCATCTACTCTTGAGATTTCATCATCAGAATATCATTCTCACAATCATCAATCAATTAGAAACCTCAACTCACATCCACCCGTCAAAACTCAGGTGTCCCAAGCACGGCCTACAACCATTCATCACATGAATCACCAACCTGCAGAGGCTACATCTGAGTATATAGGAACATCTCCACACCAGGAGGCTACATCTATATAACACGAACATCTCATGCCAGGTTCTCAATCATCTGTATGAGGCTACATCTGTATATATAGGAACCTCTCCACTCTAGGAGGCTACATCGATATAACAGGAACATCTCATACTAGCATCTCCATTATCTATATCTATATGAGGCTACATCTGTATATATAGGAACATCTCCACTCTAGGAGGCTACATCTATATAACAGGAACATCTCATATTCTATCTCAACACACTTGTCTGAGGAGGCTACATCTGTGCATATAGGGACATCTCCATTCGGGAGGCTACGTCTATATCACAGGAACATCTCACAACAGGTTTTACTCAATCTCTAGTCATCTATCCTACTACCATAGGATTTTATTCATTCATTCTCAGAGCTCACAATCAGTCTAATAGACAATCACGCCTATCACAGGCGGAATAACTCATAATCATACAATTCAATCTCACATCACAGTGTTCACATTCATTTCCAACAGTTCATTAAACATATCATAAGTCAGACCACTCATAACTATGAGCATAAGTCTCATATCACAGGATTCAGATTGCATCTCAAGTATCTCAGGTCAATACATATCATTTCCCTCTTCACAGGGTTCAAGGCACATATTCAGCATATCAAGTCAATATACATCAAATCCCATCACAGGGTACAACATACAATCTAGTAGTCAATCACATTCACATTCATATTCCACATACATACAATCGTTCGCAGCCAAACCATTCCTCTGTTTGGAGCATGGTGAAACACAGCAAGGACATACAAACAAGGACCAAGAGCTTACCTGCTCTAAGCAAAACATCGGCTTCCCCGGTATCGTGGCCATCACCACCAGAGATATTAAGCTCACGTCCTACATAAGCAAACACATAGCATATCAATAACGGTCCTAAGCCGTTAGCACTAAAGGAACTACAATCCTTTCCACAGGACACATGACTAATCACTTCACAAGTGATTCTCAAATCCTCACTAAGACCCCTCTCAGCGTAACCAAGGCTCCAGAGCCTCTCCTAAGACTCTGTCCAGGCTAACACAAGCATATCCACACCTTAGCCTTATCATATCCAAGCTCATAACACAACCCATATCAGCTCATAAACAACATCTATACCATCCCAAGAGCAACTTTATCATCTACTCTAGGATTCACAATAGCCATACATTCAGCCCTTTCTCTATGCATGTATAGTTCAGAGCCAAAGTCAAACTTCATCAATAATGATTTTTGAAGGCTCTAACATCATCACAACAACCCCCTGAACATAAAACTCTACAGGACCCTGGGCTAATTCTAACCCCATCACATATGGGTCACTATTCATGCAAACCCCCAAAATCAAAATCAAACGGAGAAACTCGAGTTTCTTACCTCAATGGCGACAAAGAAGACCCAAGGACAACCTCCTCGAGCTCTGGTGTCCTTTCCACGCAATGGTTCTCAGCCACTCTCAAGTTCTCTGAGCTTTTCTTCGGGGATTTCAAAACTCACTCAAAAGGGGTTTTTGAAGAGAAAGGATGAGTGATTCAAGCTTCCCAAATGTTTCTCTCACAAGAATAGGCCATAAGAAGGTGTTTTGGTCAAGATATATGGCTCTAGGAAGCTTGGGGATGTCAACAATGGAGGTCTAGGGCAGAAGGAAGAAGAAGCCTTTTTCCCTTCAGATTTCGCGTTTTGGGCTTTAAATAGTGGCACTGCCCGACCTCTGGCGCCCCCAGCGCCACACTCCAGAAACTCCGGCGTCATCCGCGCTAGCTGGGAAACTTGGTGCTCCTGGCGCTATATTCCAGAACCTCTGGTGCCCCTAGCGCCACATTCCAGATCCTCTGGCGCCATCCGCGCCAGCTGGAAAACTTGACGCCCCTGGCGCCACCTCTGGCGCTCCAAGCGCGGACCTCCAGAGACTCCGCGCTCTCAGCGCGAACCTGGCGCTCCTGGCACCACTTCTCAGAGACCATGGCGCCCTCAGCGTGAACCTGGCACTCCTGACGCCACTTTCCAGTGCTCTGGCGCCAGTCCTGGCGCCATTAGCGCCGCAACCCTTACAGGGTTTTTCTTCTAAATGCTCCCTTTTGGGCAACTAAAGCATGATTATAGCCTTAATCATAGGGTTTAAAGTTCAAGGTCTCACAGATGTCATCCTTAAATATGGTAAAAGTAATTAAAATTTATTTATATTTGAATCATTATTTATGTTGCTTACTATAATTTAGTCCTGAGGGTGTGCATTTTGAGGTACTAAAGTAAAACTTTTAAGTTCAAGGGGCCAAATTGAAAAATATATATATAGATAAGAGAATTTTTTATTTTATTTTAACTTAATAAAAATTATGAAACATTGTTCAACAATTAACATTTTACTCATTATGTAAATTGCCCCTTGTTTCATAGCGTACTCACAAGTACTCAACGCATAAGGCTTAATTATTTTTCTTTAATCAATCAAAGATAATTATGAGGAGATTCATAATAATTCATACACTTCAAATTAAACCCATTGATACAAGGCCTTAAGAATGTCTATACCTCATATTAATTGGTTTTGGAGAAAAGATATGGCAGAAACAGTGATCATCCTTGTAGACACATTTTATTTTATTTTCATCTGTATGCGATTTTACACTTTAGATAACTCAACATTTTCTTGCCCTAAAGGATGAATTATTGAGCTGTCCCATACCAAGATAAATTGCTGATGAGTGAATTGACTTCACAACAAAGACGCATGGGCAAAATAATATATCTCGACAAGTTCACCACAAAATGCACCTCACAAAATCTTATTTAGTTCAATCACAATCATAATCCATTGCCTTGGGTGTAGTGCTACCACGTGCTTCAAATGAATGTCTGACATATAATAAAATAATGTATCTTTTTGAAGACGCGGTCCATCAGTTGTTGGTATATGACCCTTTCATTCTTTAGACCAAAAGGGATGACACTGTAGCAGTAGTTGGTATCTTCAGTGATGAAGGATGTCTTTTCTTTGTCTGGGGTATGCATATTGATCTGACTGTAACAAAAATATGCGTCCAAGAAGCTCAAGATTTGGAACCCGGACACTCCATCGACCAATCTGTCGATGTTGGGTAATTGGTATACGTCCTTCAGACATGCCTTATTGAGGTTTGTAAAATCTGTGCACGTACGTTATTTGCCACTGGCTTTTTGGACCATGACAACGTTAGCGAGCCAGGTAAAATACTCGACTTCTTTGACTTTAAGCAACTTGTCTACTTCTTTCACTGTCTTTCATCTTTCTACTCCGATATTCCGCTTCTTCTGTGCTATTGGTTTGGCATGTGGACATATTGCCAGTTTATGACATATGACATTAGGGTCAATACCGAGAATATCATATGGTTGCCAAGCGAACAGAGATGCGTTCTTGCGGAGTACATCAACTATATGTCTATACTCGTAGCTGGTAAGCTCTTTGCTAAGCTGTGGGCATTGTCTAGATTTTGTCTCGAGTTGCAGCTTGACTAGTTCTTTGATCGGTTTTGGTCCTTTGTCGATATTGTCATCGCACGGATCAACGTCGAAGGTATCATCATGGTGAGATGTATAGACCATCCGCATATAAGGGGTAGACTCTCTGTTTATATTCATGACCTGGATGGTGCCCCCGAAGTGGTATGATGTTTGTCTGACCTCCTGTCAAGAGGATATGGTGTCACTTTGAGGCTTTCGACATAACATTGTCTAGCTTGCTTTTCGTCTGCTCTCACAATGACAATTTCCCATGTCATGGTAGGAAATTTCATCTTCAAATGAGGTGTAGAGACAATAGCTCCCAGCTCGTTCAGTGTTTTTCTGCCAATTAGGGCGAGGTACGACGTGTCGGCATCCACGATTAGGTACTTGAGAGTAAAGTTCCGTGAAAGTGAACCCTGACAGAAAGTGGTCATTAGGTCGACATAGCCCAGGGTTTATACACTTTTTCCTGCGAAGCATAGGAGAGGTCCTGGGTGAGGCTGAATGATACTTGTTGAGATCTCCAGGTTCTGAAAGGTCTTGCGGTATAAGACATCAGCAGAGCTGCCCTGATTGATGAGTACTTTTGTCACTTTAAAGTTGGTGATTATAAGGGACACGACCATGGGGTCGTCCTGGTTGATAGGATTAATTCCCTGGAAATCGACGTCAGTGAATGTGATAGGAGGTAAACTCCGCACTAGGAGAGCGTCGATATAGTTTATATCGATGTCTCAAATGGAGTGCGGGTGTTTCTTTCGAGATTGGCTGGATGATCCTCCACATGAAAAGCCACTTGCGATGGTATTAATCACACCTCGAATGTGCTAAGCAGGCTCTTTTTCTTGCTGGAGAGGAGGTTGACGTTCGCGTCTAGGTTGCGATTGTCTTTGCCTCCCTCTGTCTTTTGCGCCATCTCTTCGTCTATTATTGTCTCTGTTTCTGAATCGATCCCCTTGTTGTCCTTCTTGTTTGTTTTGTGTTGTAGGATTATCAAGTCTTTTAACAAACCGTGATAAGTGCCCCGCTTGGATAAGTTCTTTTTTCTTATCCTTTAAGGCCCAACACTCACTGGTGTTATGGCCATTGTCACGATGGTAACAGCAGTATCTATTAGGGTTTCCTCCCTGTTTCATGGATGATGAGGGAGATGGCAGTGTCACCTATAACTCTGTGTTGAAGACTTGTTCCATGATTGTGGCTTGGTTGACCGTCAGGGGAGTGTATCTCTCAAACATGGGTCTTTTCAAGAGAAGTTGCGACTTGTGCAACCTTTGCCTCTTGTTTGACCTTTGGGGGTCGACTTTGGTGGATACTTCATGTTTCTCTCGCTTTTGTCCGATCTATCGGACTTCGCTTCTGAACTTTGACATTTCTTCCATCTATATGTAGCCTTTAGCGCGTTCGTGTATTTCATCCATGTTAAAGGGATGTTTCTTGCATAGACTGTCTACGAACTTGTCAAGTCGAAGGGCCAGCATCATGGAATGCAGTGCTACTTGAGGGTTGAGGTTTCTGATCTGAACGATCAGTTGTCCAAATCGTTCCATGAACCTACAGAGAGGTTCATCATCCACTTGGTGCAGTGTCGCTAGTGTAGCGAAAGTCAGCCTATGGGTTCGGCTGGTTGCATATTGTGCGTTGAATTTTTCGACAAAGGTGTCAAAATTGTCAATGGACCATTCAGGGAGGCTACCATACCATGCTAAATTTGCCCCCTTTGGGGAGGTAGAGAACACTCGGCATAATATGGCGTCGTTGTTTGTGTAAAGATTTTCCTGTGATAGGAAGGCATCCAGGTGTTCGTCGGGGTCGATGGTGCCATCATACCTCTTTAAATGTAGAGGTTTCCACCCGAACGGGATATCAACTTCCCTGATGTTATCGACGAAAGGATTGCATTGTGTGTTATGCCTCTTCAGTTGGTAGCCCTGTGTTGAACTACAAATACCTGGAGAGTCGACATGTTGTCGAGGATGCAATTCTCCTTGCGTTTGTTCTTCTCTGGTGACAGGGTAGCGTTCATCTCCCTGGGTATGTCTTGCTCTGGTTTCCTGCTGATCATGGTCAGCTTTCAACCTTTGAATATTTTCCTGATATCTTTGTTCCATCTCTACCATGTGGTTCTGTAGTTATTGAATGGTATCAGTGTTTGTCATGGTAGCTTGCGGAGGGTTAGATCCTTCGACAGGGGTGTCATGTCTAACGTTGGAGCGTGTACTGACCATGTATGCATGCCGATACTTGTCTGGGTGCGAGGCCGCAGGGTATGTTTTACCACAACACCATGGTGGGCGCCAAATGTTCTTACCAAAATCTGGAAATTCCATGTGTGACCTAGGCGTGGCCAATGTGGACTCCAAATTCTGCACGTCGGACGGTGAGTCGTCTTTGTTTAGGAAAGGGACTTGCAAAACAAATGAAAGACACTCCGACGCTTAAGTAAGTACATTAATTATAAGAGATAACTGAGTGTATGAGAGAGTGTAAACTCAGTGTGAAGTATATGTCACATTACGTGAAGGTGTATTGAGAGATATATCTAGAGAGAACCTGTACGGTTGTACTTATAGTGTGGAGTATGGGCTTTGAGTCTTTGTTTGTTAGTGATCTGTTGATAAGATAATAACAGATAATAACAGACAATTATCTAATTTAAATATAAGATAATGTGTACCTTATTGATATACTGTTACTTGCAGATAAGTAACAGCTTGTAGATGACTTGTGAAGATTTGATAAGATAAGGTGGTTGCACCAATTTAAATGACCAAGAATAATTGATATGCTGTTAATAATGAGATATGGACTGTGAGCGTCCATGTTTCTGTAGAAGGTCGACGTCCGCGCTTCTGTAGCAAGCCTGACAGGGAGGGCAGACATGCGTGTTCAGGTTGACACTTGGAGAGTTAATAAACACTATTAATGTAGTAGTGCTGACGTGGAGGGTGTCCACGTGTATAGTGACCTTGCAGTGATGGTTACATGTAATTTTACCATTTTTTGACTGTACAAGATGGTAAAAAGATTTCAAAATAGTTTAAAGTAAATGGAGCATCTCCAATGATTTTGTATATCATCCATGGTTATTACTTTTCGTACATAGAGTTACTTGAAGCTTAATTTGAATGGAAAGAAAAGATTAGTAGAACCTTTAATTATTTTCATTGTTGGAAATATGAATGAAAAATGTTGCAGCTTCTACATGTGAACCCCATATATGAAGATGCCGGGACTTTTTGACTGCCAATTAACTAAGGCTTTTGGTCTCTACTTTTCTCCCAGTTGGAGATGGTGGTATAACAAGCAGGAGGAGCTTTTCTGAGCTCATGCATTATGGAGTGGCAAGTGAATCCTAATATATATTCTTTTCGTGAGGACTTTTCCAGGATTGGTAGCATTGTGGAGAGGCGTGGTGTTGTGTGAGAGGGACATCCATGCATTTATATCGCAGGTCTTGTTTTTGCAGAAGGTGGAGGCCTAAATTCGGGGAGGTGCTTTCCATTTGGGATCTATTTTTGTAACCCTTTAAGGTTAGGGTGGGTATATAAATGTTGGGTTATGGATTTGTTAGGGTGCAAACGATTTAAAAATGCAGGATCGGGTTATGTTCTAGTTTTTATGAACAGAGATGTCCAGCAGGGTTTGCTGGTAATTTTATGTTGGATTAAGCTCTCTCTCAAGGTATTTATATGGAAGAAAATACCTCTCGAAGATGTCACTATGCATGAAGCAATACTCAACCAGTGGGGTGAGGTGCGTGCACAGTGTGAATGGAAAAGAGAGAGAACAAGTATGTGTGTACCTTTTTCCTCTGCAGCCATTTCATATTTATAGTGCACATACCTCTTTGCTAGTTGTTAAACGTGCCCGAGAATTACGGCCAGGATCTCTAACTACTTTGTTACCACAACTTCAGTAGTTGACAAGGTCCACGTTCTGCCAGCAGTTGAGATCTCTAACCACAATCCCTAAATGGGCCTCAGCACTAGGCCCAATTATGCATCTGTAACAGTTGCCCCCAGCCAGGTTACCGAGGTCTCTCGACAGCCGAGGTGCATATGAATCAACCTGGAGTTATTGATCCATTCTGCGAACCATCTCGTGTTCATCTCGTGCCGGGGTGTTCTTCTTCTTACATCGGCCATTTTGATCGGATTCTACTCTAAACCAAGGCCACGATAGCCAATTCACTTCTCTGTCCTGACCGAGGTGTTGTGTTATCGGGTTCACTCAATCGACTTGTTTCCACTTAGCTAGGATAGAGAAGATTACTGAAACGCCGCCATTATGTCCCATCCATAACTGTAGTGTACCATCCGCTTGTTTAAATTTGTCGCCGTTTCATTTCACACTTTAATCATGACGTTTAAATCTTCCTGACTTTACTGCCCCCAACTATTAAATGGGTTTACTGTTTTTCCCCCCTCGCGACGTTTCATTAGTGCCAACTGTACCTCCACGTCATTTCATTCTTTCGGCGGTTACATTTTCTCCTTTATATTTCAAATTCTCCTTTGAGTCTTATTTTGCGTTCTCATTATCCATCACAAATATTTGCACTCATTTTTCTCTGCCAACTTTTTTCTGCATCCACGTGTTCTCTTCTCTATAATTCTTCCATTTTCATTACCATAATCTTCTCTGATTCCTCTTTTACCAGGTATTGCTCTTGCCATAACCTCTTTCTTTTATTTATGATTTCATCGTTTATTAGAATTTATTCTTCCTCCTTGCAATCACACATTCTTTCTGCAACTCTCACTTTGTCCCTCTTCTCCTTCTGGGTTTGTTTTTGTCTTTAAGTTATTTTGTGGGTTTGCTTATATTCTTCTTCGTTCCCTACTTTCACCCTTTCACAAAATCCCAATTCTTCTCTGTAAGATGAAACTTACTCCTGAGGAAGAAGCACATTTGCGGAAGGTACTTCCGTGCAAAACTGGGTGATTGATTTTTGGGTTTCCCCTCTTAGAAGAGGAGAGGGAGAAAGACTTTTTGCAAGGATCCTCTGGTAGTTCTAGTCGCACAAAGAAATCCAGCGCAAAGAATTCCAAAACTTCAAACCCTAAACTTCCCCTAATCTCTGAATCTGCACCTTATCCCCCTCCAACTTCAAGTCCTACACCTCAAGTTCCACTCTCTCCCTTAGAACATAATGATTCTTTAGACTGTGCCTTCGAAACTAAGTTTGATCCGTGCATAGATTGTGTCGCTGAGAGTTCCCATTTCATAAAGTCCGGGTTCGACTCCATGGCCGAGTCAATACTTGAATCATGCCTGCACAACCCGATCCTCATACCTAAAATAAACCCTTTCCGACAACTTAGGCTTGCGGGGCCATGTGAACCCACTCTCCTAGGCCCAGACACCAGGAAGCCTAATGACATCATTGTCATCCCAGATGATCCTTCTCCACCCGCATAGTTGATATTTCTCCAGGTATGTCGCTAGTTTACTGACTATGACTTTTTCTTTGACGTAGGTAATTATGGACCCCTCCCAATCATAATTAATTGCTGAATCTCAATCCGTCGAGTCACACTCTAACTTCCCCTTTGCTTTAACCAATAAGTTTCCATGGGTCACCCAGGAAGTCCTGAATACCCTTTCCAATCTAGATTCGGGAAGCATTGATGCACTCTCGGTAGGGAATCAAACTAGTTTTTGCATCCGCGCCCCCAACCTAAACGAACCCATCTGTTTCTTCCGGGAAGGGACTGAGCGCAACTTTTTCTTTTCTACAAAGACATAACTACTCGATTAGCTGTCTGTTTCCCTTTCTTAGATTTTCAAATGCAAGTCCTGAACCACCTAAACCTAGCTCCCTCCCAACTTCACCCCAACAGCTGAGGCTTTATCCAAGCTTTTGAACTTTTTTGTCAACAATTAGGAGTTCCTTGTACAGTTCTTTTTTTCTTTTTTTACTTTGCCATACATACTGCTAGGACGGGTAGGGAGCCTCCCAATAAAAAGGGGTGAACTTCCATCTGTGGTCATTCGGACCACAAACATTTTACTGTTTACGCTGAATCATTTAAACATTTCAAGCGTAAATATTTTAAGGTTATCATCGAACCCGGCAAGCAACCTTTCTTTCTTTCTTCTTCGGAATCTCCGGACACAGAGTGGAAGTTCCCACTCTACTGGTCCCACATTCATCATCAGCTTCCGTAGTCCTCATACCGTTTCAAAAACATGAACTTGTCCGACTTCGACGCTTCATCAGTGGCGCGGATTGAGGCCCATAGGGAGGCACACAGATTGCTGAATATTGCTTCTTATATTCGAAATTATCATACCGGGGTCCCCGTTGAAATAAGTATGAATTTGTCTGAATCTGATCTATGATGTTTAATTTACTATGTCTTACCTATTTTATTTCTGTTTACAGCTGATAACATAGAGCCACAACCGATTTCTTCAGTTCTCTTTATCTCTGATGCATCCCCGATCGCAGACTCCATTGCTTTGGCGGTGGCCGCGGCCAACCCTACTGCCAAGCCACGCCAAGCAGTCGCCCATCGTGCCAACCCCAGCAAGGGACCACAACAGCCCGATTTTCTCAACTACGTTGGGGGTAAGAAGAAAAAACAAAAGACTGTAGGTGCAGCTCAATTGGAGGCAAGGCCTGCCAATTAGAACGCCCCGACTCCTTCTGCGGCCACGGGGACTGCTGCTTCTCCACCTCCAACCGGTACGTCTACCACTGCCCCCTCAACAACAGTTCCCAGACCAGGCCTAGCTTTGGGAGAAGGGAGTTGATGACGAGGTGGCTAATGTCATCAAGGCTCCAAAATGTTTCTGGGATTCGAGCCCTCTTTCCCGTGATGCCCTGCTAGAGCTCAATGCCATCCAGGAGAACGGCTTGAAGTGTGACGCCCTGGTGCAAAGCTTAGCAACTTTGAAGGCTAGGCAAGAAAAACTAATTAGTGAGCTCCACGCATCACGAGACGAGACTTGAAAAACCCACCAAGAGCTTCTCGCCTCACAAGACGTCTCGATGTCTCTTCGCCAGGAACTCTAAGCTGCATTGGACGCTGTTCGGAGTGCTCAACAAGCTTTGGAAACGGCCCAGCAAAATCCTGGCTGGGAATTTGAACGAGCTGAAGACTGCCTTGGAACTGACTGAGTCCAAGCTGCAAAAGGCCGAGGAGGAGCTGCATAAGGCCGAAGAAGAGACTGCCGAGGTGCGAGAAGCCTTGGTTTTGACAGCGGAGGAGCCCTTCAACAACGCACTTAACCAAGTGCATTTTCTGAACCCGGGCTCGAGCTTAATACCACAGGGGCACACTTCAAGGCCTTTGTGGATGGTGATAAGTTGGTCACCTCGTCTCCCTGCGAAGACTCTATCATCCAAATGGATGAGGATGTGCTGCCTGGAGAGGAGGTGATCTCTACCATTCAAGCTGAGGCCCCAGCGCCATAAGTGTGTTGAAGGGCCGGAATGTCGGTTTTAATATTGTAATTTGGTTTTAAATTTTTGAACACTGCTGGGTTTAATCTCGGTCTATCTGTAATTGACAATTTACTTTATTTTCCAATTTATTTACTTTCGTATTTGATCGCTTCGTCTAAATACGCTCAAATCCGGAGTAATTTGAATTCTTGTTGTTTGGCCAATATATCCCTCGCGCACGGCATAAATATTAATTTGGTTCCAACAACCAATTATTTAGTACAGATTTACTTTTCTGTAGATTTGCCCAGTCTGCGTGTCTCGGATTAGTCCTAACAATGGTAAACATGCTACATGTAGGATCTGACTTAACAAGATTCCCCACGTTACAACCTAATCAAGGTTTTAGTAGCACATCGATCATTGCCGATATATTATTGATTACGGTAACCCGTAAATCTTATTTTTATGAAGGAGAACAATATGAATTCCGAGTTAAAAGTCTTACGGCACCGCGGCTCATACTCTCAATAAAAAATGCAACAAATCATAAATGAGATTAACTCCATCCAATGAATGAAAAAGAAAGCTCTTCATTAATGATTAATCAATTGGATTACAAAATGATTTGTACTCTCAATGAAAGAGAACCATATGAAACCTTAGGCTAACAACTTGTTGTACCCCGAATCATACTCTCAATAAAAGAGAAACCTACAAATCACATTACATTGTTCGTTCCAACATAGGAAACATTTTTCATTCGCCATATGGCATACTTCTCTCCCACTAGCTGTAATATGTCTTTAACTTGTCCACATTCCAAGTTTGTTTGACGACCTTCTTGTCAAGGGTTTCCAACATGTAGACTCCCTGGCTGAGTTTTTGTGCGATCCGGTACAGTCCCTCCCAATTGGTTGCTAATTTCCTGTCTCGAGCGTTTTTATTTCCAATATCCGCCCTACGAAGCACTAGGTCGCCTTGCTCAAAATATCTTGGCTTCACCTTCTTGTTATATTTTACAGCTGCTCACATTGTTTTCCTCTGAACCCTTTTGCAAAACTTGGTTGCGTCTCCATGATGTTTGACCAATCTCCACCGGTATCATAGTTTCGTATCCATATGTCATTCGAAATGGGGTCTCCTTAGTAGAAGTTTGGACTGTTGTTCTATGTCCCCACAACACGCAATAGAGCTGCTCCACCCAACTCTAGCTGACATCGTACATTAGTCCTTCGACGATTACCTTATTGGCTGTCTCAACTTACCCATTAGATTGTGGATGCTCCACTGATGCGAAATGGTGCTTGATTTGGAACCCGACCATCATCTCTTGGAAACGTCTTGTGTTGGCCGTTGATACCTTCATGTATTTCGGTCAGCACGTACTCGACTCTATCCAGCTTCACACACAACAGCATTGGGGCGTGCAATCCCCTGCGATAGAGTTCATCACCTACTATTGCATACATAGCAGCGTCACGTATCAGTTTCTTGGCTTCCACCGCGTCCTCTGGTATTATACCCCTCCAGATAATCAATCATAGATCGCCTCCAATCTTCTGTCGTCATAATTATCATCACGCAGGTTGGTGTAGGTATCTTCTGCTGAATCACAATCTGGTGGTTACCCGGACTCTTGTTCTAGTTTTTATGAACAGAGATGTCCAGTAGGGTTTGCTGGTAATTTTATGTTGGATCAAGCTCTCTCTCAAGGTATTTATATGGAAGAAAATACCTCTCGAAGATGATCACTATGCACGAAGCAATACTCAACTAGTGGGGTGAGGTGCGTGCACAGTGTGAATGGAAAAGAAAGAAAACGAGTATGTGTGTACCTTTTTCCTCTGCAACCATTTCATATTTATAGTGCACATACCTCTTTGCTAGTTGTTGAATGTGCCTGAGAATTACAGCCGGGACCTCTAACTACTTTGTTATCACGATTTCAGTAGTTGACAAGGTCCACGTTCTGCCTGCAGTTGAGATCTCTAATTCACGATCCCTAAATGGGCCTCAGCACTAGGCCCAATTATGCATCTGTTACTTAAATTTATTTCCTATGTTCATAAATCTTTGTAGCCTATTCCGGGTCGAGCTTGTATTCCGGAGGTAGGAACGTCTTGTTCCTAGTAATATTCTATTTTTATAAATATAAAAGTATATTTTTTGATTAAAATAACTAAGTCATCCTAATGATGAAAAAGCTTGGATATATAAAAAATACATGAAATCATAAATTTGATGTGATTATTGTACACCAACAAAAGTAATTATATCGACCTAAAAAAAAGTAACCATAAACAATATTGTAGTCCTTAGAATAATTAATTATTAAATCCCATTAATCAATAAACAAAGATTCTTTAATTATACTCACACTCAAAAGGAAAGAAAAAGTAGGGATTATTTTTAAATAATCCTTAAAAATCCTTTTTCCTATCTAATAATAATAAGCATCTTTCCTCTCATGAAACAAAAACTTTATCACTATCCTCTACATCCATTCCCAAAGTACGTACATCTAATACATCCACACTATTAATTAATACACCCGTTCCTATAATACACCTTATCACAGTTAAACTTGAAATCAACATTAGTAAAATTTTTAATCCAAATTAATTATAGTCGGTATGTCAAAAACTTGATATTGAAGAATATTTGGTATTTTAGAAAATTTTATATTATTTTACTTATATTATTTATTATTCATAAAATAATGTATATCATAAAAAATTATCTTATAAGTTATGTTTTGTCATATGTTATTCTTTGTCCAGTTCATATAAACAAAAACAAAACAAATCAAGAAACTTTCTTAAGGTTAGTTCCGTCAAAAAATAATAAATAATTAATCTTTATTTGTTATTTTTGAATTTTTACTTGAGACAAGGGAGATGAGAGAGAAATAAATGAGTTTTAAAAATATAATTGTTAAATTACAATATTTTTCTAAAAGTAAATTATTATCTTAAAACAAGTAGTTGGGTTTTTGTCCAAATAATTTAGTGTAGGTTGTTAAAATACTCTAACATACTGCATATATATATATATATATATATATATATATATATATATATATGAGGGATCAACTTAACCCAAAAGTAACTTTAAAAGTGATAGTAAAACACAAATACAATCATAACATAAAATGAAATTCTTTAGCATAACAAGAAAAAATGTATCAATAAGGTCTAACACAAGTAATAGATGACTGAGTTCTTTAAGTATGCTAACAGAGATTAAATTCTATGGTCGTGCGTATGAAGAATATTTTGAGGCAAAATCCACTTTGGTGATTTCTACACTTTAATGATTAGTCTCATAACTATCTTGCTTTTCAGTAAAAAAAAAATATTTCACAATAAAAATATTACATCTTTGGTGTGATAAACTAATAAAATGATCAATTTGATTTATCAGGTATTGAACTTAAATATAAGCAAGATTAACTAACATTTGTGCTAATTAAGAAAGCTAATGTCATTGAAATCTACTAATCCCTTTTAAACTAAACTTTTTTATACCTAAAATGCCCTTCATTTGCACTTGCTAAGAATCTAAAACAGCCTTTTAAAATAGGCTATGTGATTATTTTGGTCCTTTATTTTTTTTTGGTTCAGTTTGATAATCCTTCATCTTTTAAATTTTTTATTTTGGTCCTTTATTTTATTTAAAAAATTATAAATGACATTTTATATTTTAAAGGATTCACTTTGGTACCTCATCTTATTTAAAAAGTTCATAATGATCTTCCAACTATTCAAATATATTTAGAATGATCCTTTATTTGAGTGTTATTTGAAGTATAAAGTTGAATATATTTAAATAGTTGAAGGATCATTCTAAACCTTTTAAATAAAATAAAATACTAAAGTGAATTTTTTAAAAGATAAATGATCATTTTGAACCTTTTATAAAGATAAAGAATCAAAGTATTTTTTTTAAAAGATAAAGAATCATTTTGAGAAAAATAAATAAGATAAATGGAAAAAATAGTCATTTAACGAAACATAACCTCAATTAATTGATGAATATTTATATGATGTCATCCTTAAATATGGTAAAAGTAATTAAAATTTATTTATATTTGAATCATTATTTTTATTCGTTACTATAATTTAGTCTAGAGGGAGTGCATTTTGAGTTGCTAACGTAAAACTTTTAAATTAAAGGGGCCAAATTGAAAAAAATATATAGATAAGAGAAATTTTTTATTTTAACCTAATGAAAATTATAAAACATTGTTCAACAATTAACATTTTACTCGTTAAGCAAATTGGCGCTGGTTTCAGAGGGTACTCACAACTCACAAGTACTCAACGCGTAAGGCTTAATTATTTTTCTTTAATAATTAATATATAGGAATCGAAGATAATTATGAGAAGATTCATAATAAGTCATATACTTGCTTAAATAAAACCCCTTGATGCAAGGCCTTAAGAATGCCTATACCTCATATATTAATTGGTTTTGGAGAAAAGATATGGCAGAAACAGTGAATATCCTTGTAGACACATTTTATTTTATTTTCAACCATATGGCGATTTTACACTTTAGATAACTCAACATTGTCTTGGCCTCAAGGATGAATTATTGAGCTGTCCCAGACCAAGATAAATTGCTGATGAGTGAATTGGCTTCACAAAAAAGAAGCATGGGCACAATAATATATGTCTACAAGTTCACGACAAAATGCACACCACAGAATCTTATTTTGTCAATCACAATCATAATTCATTAATTGCCTTGGGTGTAGTTCTACCACGTGCTTCAAATGAATGTCTGACATATATAATAAAATAATATATCTTTTCCTGGGATTTGTATTTTAGTGTTTGGTGTTTTTAGGCTCTTGACACTTTTATAAACCCCATTGGTGCTCTCATTATTCTCCAAGCAGGGTAGGAAACCCAGAAATTTATTCTAGTAATATACATTTCTGGGTTTTGTTTGCCTTGTGTGTATCGTTTTATTGATGAGAATAATGGAATATTCCCAATTCTATATTGTTTTGCTTTTGTCCATTTTTGTGGGAATTTGTTTAGCTTCTACTGAGGAACAGGAAAGGGACAGGATTACCAAGCTGCCAGGACAACCAGAAAATGTGCTATTTGCACAGTACTCAGGCTATGTGACTGTGAATGAAGAAGCTGGGAGAGCATTGTTCTATTGGCTGGTTGAGACACCAGCTAGTATTGAACCAAATTCAAGACCACTAGTGTTGTGGCTCAATGGTGGACCTGGATGCTCCTCTATTGGTTATGGAGCAGCTGAAGAAATTGGCCCTTTTAGAATTAATTCTGATGGGAATTCACTTTACTCCAATCCTTATGCTTGGAACAACTGTAAGGGAAATTGTTGTTTTGGTTTTGGTCTTTTCCTACAATGTCTTTTTTTTTTTTTTTTGGTTTCTGTTCGCTAGTGAAAAATGTATTACTCTTCTCCTGCAATCTGTTTTATTTATTTATTTATTTATTTATTTTTAATATATATTTTTGTTTTGTGTTCTGCAGTGGCAAATATACTCTTCCTTGATTCTCCTGCTGGTGTTGGCTTTTCATATTCTAACACAACATCGGATCTGTATACTGCAGGTGACAAAAGGACAGGTAATGTATTTGCTTGCTTGCTGATGGAAGATAATTGATTAATTTTAGTTTTGCTCATTGTATCCATCATATCAAGACTAACCCAAGGATAAAGCAACTAACTCAAGCTTAAGGCCACAATTTTTTTTTAATAATTTTTATAAAACAAAGAGGACCTCGTATTTTAGCAAAAAGGTCACAATGTTTACAAAAAGGGTCTAATATATACCTTTTACTTAAAGTAATAATTATTTTTCTTAAAATTTGTTTTAGACTTCACTTATCGCTGGGTCGGCCCTCCATGACATATGTTGGTGTTGTGTGATTTTGACTTGGTTCTTTTCTTCTTCTGAATTTGCAGCTGAAGATGCATATACATTCCTTGTTAATTGGTTTGAAAGATTTCCTCAGTATAAGCATAGAGATTTCTACATTACTGGAGAAAGTTATGCAGGTCCCTCTTCTATGCTAAAGTACTGTTAATTGAATGCCTTGTTGGATGATAGATTATTATCCAACTCTTTTCAAATCATTTCAGGTCACTATGTTCCTCAGTTGTCTCAACTTGTTTACCGGAGAAATAAAGGAATCGAGAATCCAGTTATAAATTTAAAGGGTTTTATGGTGAGCTTGTAACTTTCTTGAAACAATGATATCTTTTATATCTTCTATTATGCTAATCAAATATGAGAACCTTCCTTAAAAATCTTCAAATGAGTTCGATTTTTCGTGTGATCGTTGTCAGGTTGGAAATGCTGTCATTGATGATTTCCATGATTATATTGGAACATTTGAGTACTGGTGGGTCAATGGTTTGATTTCAGATTCCACATATAAGAAGCTGGGAATTGCCTGTGACTTTGATTCCGCTGAGCATCCACCAGAGAATTGTGTGGAAGCTCTCGAACTTGCAACTTTGGAGAAGGGAAACATTGATACATTTAGCATCTATACACCAGTATGCAATGATATTGCAGCACTCAAATGCCGTTTGGGGGGTCGCTATGTAAGCTTTTATATAAACATATTCAATTTTTTACTTAATAACATGACACCTAGATACAAGTCCTTGCATGCCATTGTAGTTGTGAATCAGAACAATGTGGTTTTAATAACAAATGTTATCTTGAAACTCAGATGTCTTTCTTTTCAATTCATTTTTGTCTTTAAAACTAGATAGAGATCACGGGTACTTTTAATTGGGATCGAAATAATTTTTTTCTGACTCATTTTCCAGATCATTTTTTTCATAAATTGTTCATTCCTTGACACTAACGTCATCAATTTTGGTAGCCATGGCACTGCTGAGTTTGTCACGTGTCACCAAATTGACAAACTTAGTGTGATAAACCTACAAAAAGACTAATTTGGTTTAACAGAAAAATTTTTTAGACTAAGAAAACTTTTTAAACTTAATAGATCAAACCAAAATTCTATTTTAACCTGTTTATATCTTTGGCATATACTCTTGATTTTTATTTTATTGTTTTCTGCTTTTTCCCCTTACGTGGTTTCCAAACTCAGCCATGGTTGTCTCGAGCATATGATCCCTGTACTGAGAGGTACTCTAGCTTGTATTTCAATCGTCCAGAAGTTCAGAAGGCACTTCATGCCAATGTAACTGGGATTCCTTATTCATGGGCAGGATGCAAGTATGTTATTATATATATATATATATATATATATATATATATGTAATATTGGAGATGCTTAATTTCACGAGACATACTTTATTTCAATCTTGACTCAAAAGTATTTTCTTGACAGTGATGTTATTGAGGAATATTGGGGTGATTCTCCGCTATCTATGCTTCCAATATATCAAGAACTTATTGAAGGTGGTATCAGAATATGGGTATTCAGGTATATTCTGAAAACCTGGTGATTTCAGTTATTAAGTAACTTTAAAGCTGAGAATGAATTTTGCATTGTCCAAGTGTGTGTTTTGGGGTGTGTCTGTTAACTTAGGCTTGTCTACCCCCTAAAATCACGTTAAATAGATTCATTTATGTGGAACCTAGGATTTGTGGTTCCACAGAATGTGGAGAGAGAATGCATACGTCCATTGAGTAATCATAACCAAACATGCACTAAGTAACGAGGGAATTTTCTCCTGTATACACTACTTTACTTTTGAACTTTTTTCCCGATCTACACCAGTTTTTAGTTTTTTGTTGTACATTACTGTTGTTTTGTGGTGAAAAAATTGGCATATAATTATCTGAGTTCTCACCTTATCTTTTTTTAGGAATAATATTATCTCTTAAAAAAATAAATTAAAAAGCCAAGGTTAGAAGTAGGCTAATCAGATCCCAACTTCTCATCACAAATCAAAAAGTCATGAACATTGGAAAATAAACAAAAAACTGGTGTAGATTGAGAAAAAAAAAACTCATTAAACTAGTGCGAAAAATTCCAAGTAATGAGAATCATTCTATTGTATTTGTAAAACATAATTAAATTTTTATAAGTTACCTCCTAAATTTTTATGTAAAGTAAAAACTAGCTTATCTTCTCGATGCCTAAAGACTCTGCAGGATAAGAAGGTATGAGAAATGTGTAGTCTTACTTCTTACATGTTCAAAAAAGTTGTTTTCAGATTCTAACTCCCGAGCAATTGATTATCAAAGCACAACTTTACTTTTGTGTTAGAACTATAAAAAAGTATTAATGACTTTGAAGAAATTAATTTTAGGGTCTCGCTAACAAGTGTATTTTTGAACATTGGTTAAAAAACTAAAATAAGAAAATATTTATTGCAGACATCACAAGAGAACGTAGAAAAAGTCACAAATAACATAATTTTATATATTTTAATAAAAAATTCCTATTTTAATTTTTTAATCAATGCCTTAAAGGTACTGATTAATATTTATTTTAATTTTATTAAGTAGAAAGCATAATCAACATGTTATTCACAAAATGAAAAATCCGTGTTAGAAGCTATTTTTATATTTTTTGGTTGAACTTAAATAATTTTTCTCACATTGCTGATCATGGTTCTGAGTGTTAATTTCCCATCTGCAGTGGAGACACTGATTCAGTAGTTCCTGTAACCGCGTCTCGGTATTCAATCCGTGCCTTGAACCTATCTACCATCGTCAATTGGTACGCTTGGTATGATAATGGCGAGGTTGGTGCTACCTTTGAAAATGACACCAATTGAATATGTTATTATTACTTATTTTTTTGCAATTCTATTATTATGTATATGCTGAGGATCTTTTCTTCTATGAAGGTTGGTGGCTGGAGTCAAGTTTATGAGGGGCTTAAATTGGTTACAGTAAGAGGGGCAGGGCACGAGGTTCCACTTCATAAACCTCGCCAAGCTTTTATTCTTTTCAAGTCATTCTTGGAGGACAAGAACATGCCATTGCCAATTGATAGCAACCTTAGTGGCCCAACTAATAAATCACTGAACAAGAAGATTGGGTTGGCTAGGCCCATACGCAAGATCACTATGCCATCATCGACGCAGGGCTTTACTTATTAGATTTATATTTTTGTTGTTATAGAATAAAACACCCCTTCCTGCACCTAGATATGTAGGAATGGGATTTCCTTATGATAAAGGAAAATTATCAGTGTATGTTGTCGTCAAGTAATGAAATTTATAAAATCCTATTTAGAGGGGCTGTGTATTCGAATTTGTAATTATTGCAAATTGTTTGAGATTAAACAAATAAGTTGATAATAATTTCGTATTGAAAGGAATTAAATACAAGAAAAAGGATACATTGAGATTGAACAAATATGTAAAGAATATGAGATTTGTAATAAGGAAAATTTTAAGATTGGGGATTCATACAACGATTTCCTAATTGATTAATTGCTTTACGAACCTAATGCCTTATTCGATTCTCATTGAATGTCTAATTGAATTTATCTGTCCTCTAATCTCATGGTAACTATGTTGGATTAAGTTATTTACGTTCTTTGTTAATTTATTTGCTCATCCAAGGAATAAGTCTACTCTTGTGCTTTGAACCTTAAGTCATTTTTCTATGAATTTAATTACTAGGTTAACCTTTTAGTTCTTCCCTAAGCATTTAAGATTATACAAAACAATAATTAATCATCTCACATATATAGATAAGCAATAAGAAAAACTTAAAGAAGGGATTTTTTTTATAAAAGACAAAATGGTAGATGACAAATAAAGACAAAAGGTATTAAGTTCGATCTGTAGGCTTAAATATATTTTTAATTTCTTGTATTTGTGTCATTTGTTTTTTTTTTTCTCCAAACTTATAGTTTTTTTTAATCCCTAAAATTTGCATAATGTTTTTTTTTGTCCCTCTCCACATTTGTGCCATATAGAAAATAAGAGATTCATAAATTTTGACGGCTTTTGACCAACAAAAGATGATTTTCTATTTTAAATTGTAAAATACAATTTTTAACTGTCGATTTAAAATTTTCACAATAAAGTCAATAAAAAAATTAAAGTTCCAATAATGATTCACAATCTGCAAACTTTTGAGATTCTGAGAGAATTATTAATAGACTTTTAATTGTCTTATTGATTTGATTATGATGGCTTTTAACCGCATAATAAAAAACTTGCCAAAATCATATTTTTGAATCTGAAATTGAAAATCAAATTTTGACTGTAAAAAATGATCACAAATTACAAATTTCATTCTTTTTGTTTGGCTTATATTGTAGAGGAACTAAAAATTGTTAGAAATTGTGAATTTCCTTCTTTTTCTTTGGGTTATATTGAAGAGGAACTAAAAAAAGCATTATGTGAAAGGACTAAAAAAATAACTTCAAATTTAAAAAGACAAAATAAATAACCCAAATTTAAGGGACAAAATTCATATATTTTTTTATAACATCTAAACTCAAAACATAACATGAACCAAATTAATTTTTTTAATTAACCCCTTGTAATTGGGTTCGACTAAATCTTTTACTTTAATTTTTTTTCTTTTGTCTTTTACCCTTTTTCTTTACTCCAGGTCATTTTTCTTTTATGCCAAGAACTAATAAGATTTGGAGTTTTCTTTAGAGCAGGATTGCCTTTATTTGTTGACCAAAGAGATGATCCGTAGTGCGTAATTTGCATATACGATGTACAGCCTCCCAATTATGTCCTGGTAATCTCACAAAAGATGTTAATAAGTAGCACCCATTGCATTTACCATATCAAATTTTAGGGATAAAGTATCAACCTTATCTGTTTTAAGAAACTTGGAGGTGGGTGAGTTGAGGCCCACTGTCATCTCTTTTGCAATTGCCAATTGGTAGATCATTCTATCATATATACGTAATGAGAATCCAGTTCTTGTCATTAACGAATAATAACTTGGCGGGAGTTGGAACCTTTCTTCTAAAACAATATATCCTAGGGGTGCTGAAAAAGACCCAGTACATATGAGTTAGAGAGGATGAGAAAAGGGAGGGCATCATTGATTTATATATCATTCTATTTGGATAAATTTATTTAATAAATTTTTCTTATAAGAGAAAAAGGTTAACAAATAAAATTTCTCTATATATATTAAAACTACTTTATACATATTAATTTATATAGAAAAAAAATGAAAAAGATTAAAATATATAATTAATTCCTTTTAATTATTTCTTTATTCTATAAAAATATAACACAATACTGAACCCGTGTGGTCTTGGTCTATTCTAAAGCATCACTGATATATTACGCAAAAGGCCTTTAGTTGTTCCAAATTCTTTTATTGCCTTTTTTTAATGCAAATGGAATTGATTCCCCGACAGTTTGTCTTATTACATCAGTTACGTACAGGTAAATATGAGTTTTTCTTTTTACAACTGAATCAAATTTTAAAACATATGTGGTAGTGTAACACTATTTCTTTTTATTCGATTTAACTTGGTTACCTCTCGTATTATTTGTTTGTTTGTTTTTGTTTCGGGTTGACATGTTAGATTAAATTCATGATAAGCCCCATTGCATGAATACAAGTGTATATACATTATTTAATTACATACAAACTACGAGCTATCACTTTACCATAGAGAAAGTTGCTTTTCCCATTTATTAATTTCTTCACAGTAGATACTCTTTGATATTGGATATACTCGCCACTCTCACAATAGCTTAATAGCTAAGAATGGGAAATACAATTCCACAGTCGTTATCACATGAAAAAAAAAAAGTTACGGAATCTCCTAACACTGGAAAAGAAAGCATGTAGAAAAGGAGATAAGAATGTTGAAATTCTCGAAGCTTGTTGTAGTGACATAAACCAATCAAAACAATGCTTCCATGCATTGTCCTTTTTATAATAAGGAAAAATCACAAACAATAGGGAGAGAGAGAAATTGAGAAAGAGGGTGTGAGATATGCAACGTTTCAGCAACACAGTGATCGGATTCTTGAACTTTTTCACGCTCTTGGCATCAATACCCATCATTGGTGCGGGTCTATGGATGGCAAGGAGCACCACAACATGTGAAAATTTCTTCCAAACCCCACTTTTGGTCATAGGCTTTGTTGTGCTTGTGATTTCGCTAGCGGGTTTAATAGGGGCATGCTTTCATGTGGCATGGGCATTGTGGGTGTACTTGGTGATCATGGTGTTCATTATAGCTGCCCTCTTAGGGTTTACCATATTTGGCTTTGTTGTGACTGAACAGGGTGGGGGAGTGGAAGTGCCTGGTAGGGCTTACAAGGAGTATCGTCTCGAGCGTTATTCGCCATGGCTGAGGAATATGATTCAGGATCCTCAGTATTGGAGCACCATAAGGAGCTGCATTTTGGGGTCTAACACTTGTGCAAAGCTTGCCTTTTGGACCCCTCTTGATTACGTGCAGAGGGACATGTCTCCCATTCAGGTACGTACCCAAAATTTGTAGTTTCTTTTTATGAACATATTGGTTTACAAGAAGATACAAGATTGACTTAGTGATGGAGAAGAGAAGTTAAAGAATGAAAAGAGAGGAAAGAAATTACAAATTCAATTTCTCCTAATAATATTTTCAATAAAAATAATAAACTAACAATTATTGATATAAAAAATACTTGGATTTAATCACACAAAAAAAAATAACATATCATATAAATAGTAACATGTTAAAGATTTAGAGTGACGAAAACAGTACAAAAATTAGGATTTCACATAATTTAGAGGAATAAAAAACATACATTATATTTCCTTAAATTTACATAACACTTTTTATAATATTGTTTTCTAATGATGAATCCTAATAGTAATTATGGGTTGATGCATGCAGTCAGGATGTTGTAAGCCACCAACAGCGTGCAGTTATAACGAGGAAACAGTGGTAGTTACCACAGACCCAGATTGCTACCGTTGGAACAATGCCCCAACTCTGCTTTGTTACGATTGCAACTCTTGTAAGGCTGGTGTGCTTGAAAACATTAGAAGGGACTGGCACAACATCTCTGTTCTTAACGTTGTCGTGCTTGTGTTCCTCATAGGCATATATTCCATTGCCTGTTGCGCTTTCAGGAACGCAAGAAGAGCTCAAACTGATTACCCTCATGGCGAAAACCGCATGACCAAAGTTAAACCCAGATGGGATTACTATTGGTGAGTCTAACATTTAGTTTTCAACGTTGATTAATTTGGAACATATAACACTTTATTAGGGTTTCAAAAGAAAGAGAAAAAAATATAACTAACACAATTTTTAATATTCTTTTTAGAAATGTAACAAACACACTTTCTAAAGATTTTTTTAGACACATTTTTTATTATTAGTTGCAATTACTTGGAGAGTAAAAAATTTGGTGGCTTTCACATGTTGTTTAACAACTTCACTCATGATTTTTTAGTTTCTAATTAATTTCAACTTATCATAAAGAATGCATCTAACATTCTGTGTTAGAAGATATGTGATTATTTTTTTTTATTTTTTTTCTTGTTGGGTAAAATTCACTAATGAAATATTGAGTGTCATTTCTCTTGGACTTTGTTATTCAGAAAAGGATAAAACTTCGATACAAGTCTTTAAGATTTAGGTGTTATTTTTAATTATAATTAGAATTTCATCTCAGTAAAATTTTACATTAAAAATCAACACATATCACTTAATAAAATTCTAATTCTAACTGAAGAATAACATCCAAATTAGACAGTTATAAAACTATATCTCAATTTTGTCTCAAATTATTAGTGCAACTCCGATGAATTTTATTGAATAGGACGTCCTAAAAATATGGATGGTCAAAAGATTTCAAAATAGTTTAAAGTAAATGGAGCATCTCCAATGATTTTGTATATCATCCATGGTTATTACTTTTCGTACGTAGACTTACTTGAAGCTTAATTTGAATGGAAAGAAAAGGTTAGTAGAACCTTTAATTATTTTCTTTGTTGGAAATATGAATGACAAATGTTCCAGCTTCTACATGTGAACCTCATATATAAAGATGCCCAGACTTTTTGACTGCCAATTAACTAAGGCTTTTGGTCTCTGCTTTTTGTCGCAGTTGGAGATGGTGGTATAACAAGAAGGAGGAGCTTTTTTGAGCTCATGCACCTATCATTGTGTGTTCTTGGGTAATCAAAAGAGGGGACACTTTACTGGTTTCTCGGTGAATGATCATAGAAGAAGCTTTTTTACCGTTATCTTGCTTTTGTACAAATCGTTTAGTTTTGTCTCAAAAGTGTTGGAAATGGAATGACAAAGATAAAATAAGAGCTTACACTAAATTAAAATTTCACTCAAGAACAAAATATTACAACAACAAAATACAAGTGTTACAACACTAACTCAAACTTTGTATTTCTCTCAAATCTCTCTTTCTTTTCGCACATAAGTGTTTTAACACTCTCTTTCTCACTTTTCTATACATTTTTCTCTTCACTTCCTTACTTTCACTACATGCATACAAATGTTTAACATTCAATCTATATATATAGGTAAACATAGAAGAATTCAAGCTAAATTTGTCAACCTATAATAACCACAAGTTACAACTTTTGACTATCTTTATAACTTTGAAGGTTTCAAGTTGAACTTGACAAACTCTAATAGTCATACAACACATATGTAGATAAGAATGACAACTGAAAATGACTTGGATAGATAAGAACAAAAATCTTCTAAATTCTTCAAGTTTCTTCAACAAGCTTTTATAAGTATTCACACAATTCTACAAGCTTCCATAAAATTCCATAAATTTCTAAACAACTCTTCAAGGTTCCATAACTTTCTTTGGTGGTGGAAGAAATCAATTTGAATTTGAATTCTTTGATGGAAGTGAAAGCAAAATCAATTTTGAATTCTAACAAAAAGATCATACCAGATCTGTGCTTTCCCACTTTATTTTAATTTACAGATTTTTTTTCTTTTATTTAATTTTTCGGCTCCTATCTTATATAAATCTAAAAAAAAAACAACTCCCATCTTATAAATCTAATTAGTGTTCATTGTTGAATAATAGTAAAATTATGTGAGCCTTAAGGCAAACAAGAGGTATAAACTTGAATGTTAAGATTTTGAATTAAAATATGATGTAAGATTTATTTATGTGATTGTTCATGACCCATTGGTATAATCATTTCCGATTTAAATCAGAGTCTAGTTCAACTTCGTGACCGACTCAGACAAGTATGATGACGGCGATAAATTTTTGGCCTAGGGATCCCTTATATCAAAAGTCTTTATGCTGGTGGATTCAGCCTACATGTCATGTGGGTGGAGTGGCGTTGCAAGTATCTAGAGTATGTGAGCTCTGATAGTCACCATGAAAATACTCAATGAAAATGACCTCCACTCGAGAGGGAGACTGCTATGTGAATGAGACTTACATTTGAGGGAAAGATTGTTAGAATACAAAGTGTGGGGTGAAGTCCTACGTCATGTAGAATGAAAAAGTTAAGCATCATTTAAGTGAATGCAAAATCCATAAACTTAAATCTTAAGTTTTTTGTTGAAGTGTGATGTAAAATTCACTTATATGATTGCTTATAATTCATTGGTGTAAATTTCTCCGATAATGAGACCATATTTGTACAATAGAAAACTACGTACTATAACATCAGAAGAATCGGACTTAAGCCAAAGGTGCTCTAGCCATCATAATGGGCAATCTCCACTGCTAAAATGGCTGCTATCAACTCAACATAAAAGCAGAGTTACCACCCAGCGAAAAAGTCCCGCTAGAGTCTTTAAGAGTGTGTTTGGATAGAGAATTTTAATTGGGGAAAGTAATTTATTAGGGGATTTAAAATTCTTCAATTTAAAATTCACTGTTTGGATATTTTTATACGAGAAATTTAAATTTTGAAATTTTAAAACAGGATTTTAAACAACTAAAAATGTGGAATTTGAATTTCCCTCTAAAAGGTGAGAAATTGAAATTCTCTTCTTTTTTAGAAGCTCTAAATGCACAACTTTTTACTTCGTCTCAATCAACGACGTACTCCAACCTCCGCTACTCTCATGACACCACCCATCTTACGTGTTTTTCCGTGAATGAGGTTCAAAATTTTAAAAATGAAGAAATTCAATTTCTTTATTCAAACACAAAATTTTGAAAATAAAAGGTGAGAAATTGAAATTCTCTTATTTTCTAGAAACTCTAACTATATAACTTTTTGCTCTATCTCAATCGCGTGTTTTTCCGTGCATGAGATCAGTGGCGGACCCAGGAAAATGTTTTTATGTCCGCACACTTAGTGGCGAGGGCTGCCCCCGAAATTTTTTTTTTGTGAAGAAAATTTAAATTAATGCTTTATATACAACGTTATGAACCCACTCAAAATGTATTTGTTTTACCAATCATCCAAAACAAATATGTGAATATATTCCAGTAATCCGTACATCATCAATCTATTTATAATGATGAATAAAAAGTCAACATTACCTGTGCTGAAGGTGAGCAAAATCACAGTAAAGGTCTTCATCTTTAGAATATTAACTCGTTTGAAAATATCAAACCTGACATCAATTGAAAGATATAAACAAATTAAGTGACGTCAAACCCAATTAGCGAGCAGAAGATATGAAGCAAAAAAATTAAAGCAACAAAATAAAAAAGACTAGATAACAACAAAAATAATAGAAGCTACAAAGTAAATACTGTGATTACAAAAGCCTTCTTCGGTTCTTCATTCCTTGAAAATATTGCATTATATCTTCATCATCAATCTTGTTAAATATATCACGTTCAACATAAGTAAGCATGCATGCATTAAACCAATCATCACTCATTCAATTGCGCAACTTATCCTTAACAAAAGTCATTGCAGAAAATACTCGCTCAACACTAGCAGTTGCTACCGGTAGAACGAGTGCCAGCTTTATCAACAAATAAACCAATGGATAAACAATATCCTTTCTTTTCTCAACCATATTCAAAGCAAGGTCAGAAATTCTTTTCAAATTGACAAAATCAGAATCAGCTCTTACATCAACAATAAAATTATCGAGACTTGAAGAAAGAAAAGGAATATTTGCATGCTCATCAAACTCCAAAGGATAAAATCTAGCAAACTCAATCAACTTTTCTTTGTTGAAAGTAGCAAATGAGTCACGAGGATCAAGACAACTCAAACAGTCAAGCAACTTGGTATTGACATTATCAAATCGATCACCCAACTCTTGAACCTGAGTATCTATCACTGTATTAAATAACTCCACTTTAAAGTAGTGCAAGAATGTGAATGATTCCAATCTTCGTCTTGATCTCCCTTTAGGACAGTAAACATCCTCCATATTTGGAATGTCAATATCATATTTATTGGCAAAAAGGTTTGTTTCTTGAAGCAATTCATCAAAGCCATTATCTCTCACCTCTTGTAAACGAGACTTGACTACGTTCACTAAATGAATTGCATTTAAAAGGTCTTGATCTTTTCTTTGTAGTGCTTGCGACAACTCATAAGAAATCCCCAAGATAAGTTGCATAAGATGCAACAAGAAAGCAAACTCAAAATCCTCCATGGCATATAAAATGCAACCTGCATCAGTTCATGCAGCATCATTCTTTGGGTCATCTTCAATAGTTTTCATCAAGGAAATTATTGGAGAAAATAATGATATAACACTTGTAACTGTACCAAAATGGGAACCCCAACGAGTGTCTCCAGGTCGCTTTAAGGTTGTCTCTTGATTTAAACCTTTTCCAGTTGGTATTTCACCACAAGCAATTCTTTCAACGATATGTTCATATTGATTCATTTGAAGAATTTCCTTCCGCTTGCATGAACCCCCTACCACGGTAGCCATCTTTTGAAGCATGTCAAAAAATTCTTGAATCTTTTTGTGATATTTTGCAACTTTCACAAGTGCCAACTGTAACTGATGAGCAAAACAATGAATGTATAATGCAGATTTATTGTCTGCCAAAATCAAACTCTTAAGCCCTTTGAATTCACCCCACATATTACTAGCACCATCATAGCCTTGACCGTGACATTTAGACAAACTTAAACCAAGTTTAGAAAATAGTCCATCAATCGCTTCTTTTAGTGATTGTGCAGTAGTATTTGAAACATGAATTATGCCAATAAAACATTCAACAATAGACCCCTTTTTGTTTACATATCAAAGTACAACTGCCATTTGTTCTTTAATTGAAACATCACGAGCTTCATCAACTAGTAAGGAAAAGTAATCATCCCCGAGATCACTGATTATTGCTTTAACAGTCAAATCAGCACAAGCTTGAGTAAGATCTTTCTGAATTTTTGATGAAGTCAATTTGTGATTATCGGGGGCATTTTGCAAGACCACATTACTCATCTCTTTATTTGGCAATGTATAAAACTTTTGAGTTTCAAGAAACAAACCTTGTTGATTTGAACTTTCAGATTCATCATGTCCCCGAAAAGGCTGACCATTTCGTAGTAGGTATCTAGCACAATCTAAAGAAGCTTTCAGTCGAATACGATAATCAATTCTTTGTTCAGAAATATTTGAAAAGACAATATCAATATGTTGTTTTTGCCAAATCTTGACCAGCTTGATAACATCTATTATGAACACTCCTATACTCCCCAACATAAACTTTGATTCTATCTTTCTTTTGCCAATTTTTGAACCCCTTACTGATAAATGCTTCCTTCATCGAACCACTACCTCCAACCTCCATATCAAATAGATAACAATACAAGCAAAAACATGCATCATGTGATACACTATACTCCAACCAAGAACCAAATTCTTCATACCACTTAGGATTGAATCTACGCATTTTTCCAAACATTTCTGTTTGAGGAAATGGTTTAAGAATTGGTTGATTTGGCCCCTTAAGCAAATAAGCTCTCCGAATATCCTCTCTCTCTATAGGATTTGATGTCATTGAATAAATTGAAGGTCTTTTTCCCGGATCCGCTTCAAGATTTTCTATATTAACTTTTGCTTGAAGTGGTTGTTCAAAACTTTGAAATTGAGATGTTTGTGGTAGTACACTTTGTCCTTGAGATTGAGGAAAATTTTCTACAATTGAAACATTTTGTCTCTAAGGTTGATCGAATTCATTTCTTGTATTTATGGATTTTTGACGTTTGAAATAAGATGGTATCCCTGACAAATAAAAAAGTAAATATCAATTATACTGTTTATACTATTAAAATAGTTATAACAAATAAATAGGTATAGAAAATCACCTTTCATTGAGACTTGTTAAATTATTACGAACTCACAATTAGAACCCAGCGATTATAAATTCCCAGTGCAAGCTTTGCCTACGGAAATTTAGCAATATTAAACTCAATTATTTCACCATCAATAGATAAAGTCAACTTTCCATTTTAAATCATCAGTGTCAACAGGAATAAATTTCACAATCTCATAATTTGCAAAATTCACAAACTCACATAAATTAAGTTATTTTGCCACAAACTCACGTAGGTAGTTAGGCACCATTTAACAAACTCACATGAATAACAAATTTTTAATCATAGAAGTCAACAGCATGCTATAGTGGAGTGGCCCTTGGCTACTTTTTTTTTACTGCAATAGTGACTTTTTTCACATGCTATAGTGAGACTATGTCATTGTGAGAAGGATATTGTTGCTGTGGACATAGTCCTGTTTGAATGACCCATTTTCCAGGCTTCAAAGAACCTTCTTCCTTAACCATTCCACAAAAAAGCTAGTCCCGTTTTGACCTTTGTTTCTTCACACTTTACAAGATATTTTTTTTCTTGTGTTCCCAGTTCACATTCTTGATTCTACTAATTTTTATTTAATCTGTTAAGTTCAAAATCAAGAACACAGCAAAGAACGAGTGCGATACCTTTGACGCTTGAACGGACACTTGAACCGGCAGCGGCGACGCGACGCTTGAACGGAAGCACGAGCAAAGCCTCCCTGCACAGCGGCGGCGCGACGCGCAAAGCTTGAACGGAGGTTGCGAAGCTGGCAGGTTTGCGCGAGGGCGAGGAAGACGACGTTGCGAGTGTGGGCTACGCTACGGATGAAAAAGAAAACCTAAAGAATGTCTAACATGAGACGCACCGTTTTGCAAAACGCGAAAAAAAAAAGAAGACATTTTTTAATGTCTGCATGTGCGGTCATTGGACCCCCCCTGGGTCCGCCCCTGCATGAGATTCAAAATTTTAAAAATGAAGAAATTCAATTTCTTTATCTAAATGCAAAATTTTGAAAATGAAGAAATTTAATTTCTTTATCCAAACACATAATTTTGAAAATAAAAGAATTTTAATTGATGCATTTTAATTTCTCTAAATTTTAAATCTTCTGAAATTTTAAAATTCTCCATCCAAACATACTATAATAGACCACCCCTCGTAGAAAGACCAGGATTTTTCTTAGACATGCCATCAGAATTACATTTTAACCATCCCATAGGAGGAGTGTGCGAATTTTCACATGAAGTATTGAGGAGGCCATAATAGCAAAGTGCTTGAGAGTGAAATGGAAGGTGATAACTTACCTTTGGAGATGTTACCAGATGAAGAGGGAATGTTTTATTTATAAATCGGGCTTGATTCCTAGCATCCCAAATACTCCAAATAATATGAATAATGGCTAACAAAAGAATGTCTTGGATTTGAGCAACACACAGGGTTTTAAATATCGGTCTGCCACTGTGATTTGAGTCACAATATCAAGGTTTTTAATTGATATGCGCCTAACATATAAGGATTTTCCAAGCTTTTAGACCAAGAAATTAAGCATGAAGCATTCATTATTGCCCTCTTTGTGTATAGATTGAGCTAACATGATGCATTGTCAGGAATTCAATCAAAAATGCCAAGATTGAGCAGAATTCAGAGGAAAAAGGACCAAGCATGAAGAAGATTCTGGCGCCACCAGCGCCAAGTGCGGCGCCAAGAGCGCCACCAGCACTGGAGTTTGGCGCTGAGAGCGCCACTTTGGCGCCAAGGGCGCCATCCCCTCTGTAAGTTGGCGCCAAGAGCACCGAGTCCGCGCCTACAGCGTCAACATCTCTGGCATCTAGCGCCAAGAGCGCCATTTGTAACACCCCAAATTTTCAGTCCATTGCTAGGAGAAAAATGCTTTAGGATGGTTAGGAAAATTTTAATTCATTACGATGAAGGATAAATGCAAGCGGAAGAACTAGGACTTAAATACTTCAAGATCACATCAAAACCAACATTAGAATCATGAAAAAGGCTTCAAAAATGATGATTGGTCTGTAATAATCGATTAC
>PYAF01005139.1:609743-631924 GCA_007407185.1 Glycine tomentella | reverse complement strand
GTGTATGTTTAAATGTTGTGGATTATATGTGTTGAATAACGTGTGGATACGGTTAAAATCTCTAAACTCGTTTAGAATTTTCATTTGAATCTTCAATTTCTAAATTTATTTTAAATCAACCAAGAGTTGTTGGAATGTTTTACTTTCTGTTTTCGAAAAAAATAATAATAATCTACTTTCGGTTTTTTTTAAAAAAAAAATGTGTTTTGGCAAATAAATACGTAATAAAAGCAAAGTGGAAGCGGTGGTTACACCATTTCTCGCGCGAAGAGCGCCAAGAGCGCCGCGTTGGCGCCAAGGGCGCCGTAGCCTCTGGAAGCTGGCGCCAAGGGCGCCACAGGTCGACAGCAGCTCAAATCAAGGGCAAAACAAGGATTTCACACGAAGGGCTTTAAATACTTCACCAACCAGCATTCAATGCACGATTTTGGAGGGAGAGAAACACAAAATCTAGGGTTTTAGAGTTTGGGTTCCTTAGCTAGGATTTTGGGGAGTTGAAGGCACAAGTGGAGTTGCATCTCCATCTTCTTCTTCCTTGCTTCAGCTGGGTCCCCTTTTTGTATTCCAGCCACTCATTATGAGGTTTGGCTAAGCTTTTATTGTAGTTAGGGCCAAAGCACTTGGTGTAAATTTCATTGAGATGTATTGAATGCTATATTTCATTTATCAAAAGCTATTTTACTACACTTGTCTTACTTCTTTCATCTCTCTCTTAGACTTAGCTAACCTAGGTGAGAGTTTAGAGCTAGGGTTTACAATAGACATATTGGGGCCTTGGTTTGGAACTAAGTGTAGTAACTTGCTAACATCATCTAGGAATAGGGATGGGTGCTTGTAGTTTAACTTATTCATGTGTTTACTTAATGCTTAACTTGCTGAAGATCACTAAGGAATTAGGGTTGGAGTGTGAGTTAAAGAACTAAGTACATGAGGAATCAAGGCTTAGTCAACTTCTGAAAACACATTAGCTAAATAGCTTAGATAAGTGAATGTGGTGGATAATACAATTCCATTGAAAGAAGCATCGAGTGTGGGTTGCCCTAGCTACATATATTTACATATCGTTCTTACTCTATTTACTTGTTGCTATTAGTTTATATTTATACTTAACTTTTAGTTTAATTCGCACATACACAACAACAACCAAATCATATTCATTCTTTTATTTATCCAACTTATCGATTAGGTTCATAATTCATTTGACCAAACAATCCTCGTTGGGAACGACAAATCCCTTTCTTTATCACTATATTACTTGTACGATCGGTATACTTGCCGAGTCCGCAACATTAATTATTCGCGACTGCAATTGGGACCGTATCGATCGCATTTGTCCCGATTTGCTGTGATATTAACAAACACGATGAAACCACAATGAGACTTGGCAACACCAGTTGAGAACAGAAATAAATTAAATCTATGCCAACTAAATTAGTTTGAGTGAGAGGGGCAAACCAAGACTAGAGTTTGCGCACATAATTGCAATCCAAGAACAAATCACGCCAAGACTAATTAGTAGTGCCACACAAGCTACATATCGCACACTATCGTTTGAAGGTTCTCTCATCGGCAGCGAGCCTATTGGGCAAAAGCCTCCAAAAGAGGAAAGATTTTGAGGGATGGCCAAACTCCATATCCTCTCTACATAAATTTTAATTTTTAATACATTATATTAAAATTGAAGTGTTTTCTTATTAAATAAATTGAATTTTAATATTATTATAATATTAATCATTCTTATTTGGAATTCAATTTGTACATTACAAATTTTTGACACACTATATATTAATTAATAAAGATGAAGTAGCTTACAAATCTAATAAAATATTCATTATTAAATAAAAAATATATTATTTTCTTTAACTTATTTTTAAAAAATTAAAAATACCCATATAGAAACTTACTAATCTAAGACATATTACGTTAAGGTATGATATAATTGATAAATAATTTTGTCTCTTAAAAATTCACAAATTAACCCTTAACATGTATCTTAATAGTTAAAGAAATTAGTTATCGACAAAAAAAAATACACCGAATTTGCCTATAAAGGTACATTAAAAGTAAAACTGTAATTGTTTTTTGCTCAATAAAAATGCAACTATAATGGAATAATATAATTTTCACTCCAAAAAATGCAACTGTAATGCAACTGCTAATTAATGACAGCATGCAAGATGGATTTTTAGTTTGTTTCTTTTATAAGCAACATTTCATTAATTATGTCTATAAAAGCTTAAGTAGAGCACGCCCAACTCAAGGCTAGCTCCAATCACCATGATAATCAGAGAAGTATTGCATAGCATGTATTTCTTCTGCTCTCAATTATAAACAACAAAATTATTTGTTTTTTAGTTTTAAATATAAATAAAAGTTAACTAATTTTATTTTATTTAAGGGATTAAAGTTTTTCATCTTACATGAGATAAACTTTTCTCCTATACACCAAAACTACGTAGTTTTTGGTTAAATTTTTTTCTTCTTTTTAGGATAAGTCAAAATTGTTATTTTCACTACTACAATTATAGTCTTCTATGACAGCCATTTTAAAACGGTTCCATCAAACCCGTCATCGTAAGCTGTGCAGTGGTGTTTTTGTAATAAATTGCAACTTTTCTAAGTCGGTTCTAGTGTAACCGTCTTCATATGGGGATTACAATGTCGTTTTCGAGGAAAACTTTCGTCGTATTACTGTTATCGTAGACGGTCTAGTAAAACCGTCTTTGTAATAGGAAGTTAAATGAAAAACGACACCGTTTTGGATAATGTTTGGACCGTCTTGATTTCCAATGAGTTGGTCAAGTAAATATCGACCATGACCTTTGAAGACGTCGTCCCGCCCTAGCCTTCATTACCTCGTGCATTGTTTGTAACGTTCATCCCTATTTTTGAATGAAAGAAAGGCTTTATGAGCCCTAGCCCTGTAAGCTCACACCTGTGTAGAGTAGATCGTTGGTAACCTCCATGTCTGTGACCCAGTCTCTGTCGTGTGCAGCATCTGACCATGGTGACCTCGCTCACTCCCATAAGCTACTCTATCGTGGTGGGCTCTCGTGTGTAACGCCTATCTCAAGAGTGTAACAAAGAGATCTGTGAGATTGACCAGACAGTTGGGTTGGTTTGGAAAAGAAGGAGTCAGTTGTCTCCGCTGGACGACACGGAAAAGGTGCCATCTTTTGTCTTTAGTAAGGTGTTGCATATATATGTATTGTGTTTCTGTGGGCTCAAGTGTTTGTGCAAATTTATTCATTGATATTTTAAGGTCCTGCATATATATATATATATATATATATGTATTGTCTTTGTGCTATATTTTGGACATTAGTGTCAAATGTTTGAACTAGCTACAATCAGTTTTCATATGTTTTAATTTTTTTTTATTTCATGAGATATCCCAACTAGGTTTGCACCATAAACACCATTCATCCTAAGTCACCCACCCATGTGCTTTCAGAGCAATTTGTCCTTACATCCACCGAAAACAAAACCAAGGTAGTTATGGGAGAAGTAAATAATAAAAAAATAGGAATACATGGAGATTAAGTAAAGTGTGAAAACTGAAAACTATTCTAAGTAGCTGGTTGTGTGTGAACTTCTAAAGAAGACTTTCATAACCTTTGTTATTTGATCTTTTGGTTCTAGCATTGTATCTTCTCATACATGGCTCTATCTTATGTGTGTCCCAAAAACAATTGTTGTGTCTATTTCTTGAGGGGATTGATCATCATATGGGGTGCTTTTGCTGAGTTTGGACTTTGCCATCACATATAGGATCTACTTGTCTTTGTTGTGTTTTACTCTTAGGTCTTTTAAAATGATCAATTAATTGTCTCTTTCTTTTTCTTTGTATCTGTTCCAGGGAAACTCCTTAATTAATTAACCTGCAATGTAGTGTGCGTTTTTCCTTATGAGTATGGACAAGTGATGGCTTATCCAGCACTGCAGTTAGTTTAATTAGGTTTTGTATTTTCATGTTGTATGAAGATAATAAATGGTTATGTTTCATCAATTGGTCAATGTTTTTTTAAATAAAGCTTGAATAGCTTCAATTTCTTCCTTTGCTTGATTGGTCTAATAGGTATTATTTGACTCTGTCAAGGCATTACTTGGTGAAAGTAAACTGAATAGGGAAAAAATATTACACAAATTACATTTGTTTCTGTATGTGTTGTTTGGTTTGTTAACATAAAATAAAAATTTCTGACATGTTCACATAATATTGTGAATATGAGGACATATGTGGCAACAATTTCAAATGTTCGTATCATATGGTTGAGTTTATATGGTGATACTTACAAATTCAAAATGAGAAATTGTCCTTTTTTCTGAAATTTGGATTAGGTGTGACCTTTTTTCTTATTCCAAAAATTAATTTTGTCTGCAATTATTACTCATTTTCTTACATATGTATTTTTATGAAAACCCCTCACAAATGATGCTCACGTTCAAATTTTTCTTTTTCGGTCAGGTTAATTTGGTTGTTTACCTCTCTAGCTTTGTGTTCATCTAGTACAAAAGCTTGCACTATTTCACAATTTTGCTATTTAAAACACTGATATCCTGTCCTATAATGTTATTATTCTAAGAAAATTCATTTCCTGTTTAGTGAGCATCCATCTTTCAAAATATATTGCCTCTTGCCCACTCAACCAAAGTCGTTTGGCAGAGATGTCAGGTCTATGATCTCCAATTCAAAAGAAACAACACAAGGTTTGGAAATGCAATCCATCTTTTAGATTTTTCCTTTTTTGGAATTCTCCTGGAAACTTGAACCTTGCATCATTGACTTGAGTAGAAAATGCTTCCTTCAATTTGTAGCTTCTCTAGCAGAGTTCATCTGTGGGTCCCTTCAGTTACAAGTAGTGATAAGCTTCCTTCTCCCATGGTGAATTCTTAAACCAATGTAGCTTTTTGGGTGCAATGGGTACACCATGCAGCTCATTCATGACCCCATGTGATTTATGATAAGCTTTATATTAGGTTAGATGCAGTGCAGAACTGCAGATTAGTGCTCCTTAGGCTGTATATAGACATTTGCTTCTCTCGTTAAAGTGGATCCTAGATTTTGGAAGTTCCACCACAAAAATTGTAAGTGGCTGTAGCTGCTGTAGAATCAACAAAGCCTCTTTCATAATACCAACATTGTGGGTTCCATGCAAGGCCTATAAACATTTGTAATGGTTTTAGTGAAAAATATGTATGAGAAAAATCCAAACTTAATGTCAATAAATCCTTCAACATGTTCCATGGATTCTAATCCCTAGCTTATATATATATATATATATATATATATATATATATATATATATTTTACTTTGTATTGCTGCTTATTAGTTTGAAATATTCTTCTTTTACAAAAAAATCATCCATCACAATGACTATGAAATCATTCATTAATTTATTAAATATTATTAATTCTAATCAATACGATTTAATTACTATATTAAAATAACGAACCTAACAACGACGATTTTAATGGTAATAACTATCTTTGTAGAGTATTTTTTTTTTAAAAAAAAACAACATTCTAAGACGGTTGCTTCTAGAAAGATCATTTTCTAAGACGGTTCTTCCAAGAAACCGTCTTTCTATAGTTTTTTTTAAAAAAAAAAAACAACATTCTAAGACGATTCTTGAGAGAAGCCGTCTTTGTAGAGTTTTTTTTTTAAAAAAAAAAAAAACAACATTCTACAACGATTCTTGGGAGCAACTGTCTTAGAAAGGTTACTTTCTAAGACGGTTCTTCTAAGGAACCATCTTTGTAGAGTTTTTTTTTAAAAAAAAAACAACATTCTAAGACGGTTCCTGGGAGAAACCGTCTTAGAAAGGTCACTTTCTAAGACGGTTGTCACAAGGAACAGTCTTTGAATGACTTGTTTTTTTTTTTAAATAAATACAATGACAATTGTATCGAAGAACCATCTTAGATTTGTGATTTTCTAAGACGGTTCAATAATCATCTTTGAAAATCTTGACTTTCTACGACACCCATTACGAAGACGGTTATACAACCGTCGTTGTATGCCTCAAACAACCGATGTAAAAGATCCCCGCTTAAATAGTGTTTGTTGTTAAGGATAAGTTAGTTTCTGATTTTATATTCAAATTTTATCAATAACATCTCTTAAAATTAAGGAACATTATCTTTTTTTCAACAACAAGAGGAGACATGTGCATGAAGTATCTGTTTTGATTTTGTTTTTTTTATTAAAAAGAAGAAAAAAAATTAACCCAAAACTGCGTAATTTTGGTGTATAGGAGAAAAACTTATTTCATGTAACATGAAAAACTTTAATCCCTTTATTTAATGAATCTATTTTTAAAATGTCATTCTTTTAATAGAGGCAAAGACTTTTTTATGTTTAGTATCAAATTTCAATAAAGGATAATTTAAGAAAAAAAACTTATTTTATTTTAAGATTAATACAATTTAATGAAATTAACTCATTTCAATATGAAATCATTTTTTTTCTTATGATAAATATCTGAGTAAGTAAGATGAATTTTCTAAAGATAGTAGCTTTGGTGACATTAATTTTGGATATTATTTATACGATCTTAAATTTATTCCTCTGTTAACATGTAAAATGATTTCTTTACCTCATGATTATTTATTTTTATTTTAATTAGATTTCCATAAAAACCTCAATGGTTTAAAATTGTCAACAAATTTAGGAGGAGTCGCGAAAAGGCTATCACACCCGCACTGTTCAATAATGAGGCAATTACTTTCTGCTCCCCATGAATTACTTTCTGCACATCTTTCAATTTTAAATTTAATACAAAATTCCGAATTGCCCTGCTTTAAATAATTATTATTTTGTTATTTTCCAGAATGATGAAACCCATAAAATTTGGTGGAGCCTTCCGGAAATGCAAATATGAAATTACATTTTTTCCTATGTTTATTGTCTTTTTTATTTAAATATAAGTTAAATTTTATAGTTTCGTATACATGAATCTAATAAGATAAATTTTAAGTCTTGAATTAATCACAGTAAAATTTAAAATCGTGTCTCAAAATAGAAAACAATAATTATTTTAAAAAGACTATTCTGACTCATTTAAAAACATAAAATACTATATTAATTTTTTGAAAACATAAAAGATTAAATTGAATATAATCTAAAATATAAAGAAATAAAAGTGTGTTATTTTAGCCAATATGATACAATCCAATATTTTTTAATTTTTTATTTAATTTTCACGGTATAATTAAATTGAATTGCATCGCTCCATACATATACCCTTTAACCTAAAAGATAGTAGGTAAGCTAATATAGGAAAAATGTTTTTAAATAAATTATTTGACATAATATTAAAGTGGAAGTACAACCACATCATTGCTTCTAAAAGGTTCATATTGTTGGAAATTCATATCAACAAGTGATATTGCCAAAATTATATATGGGAATAATTCTTATTTTATTAGTTTATAGGATTGAATTAGACTCAATTTCAAAGTATAAGATAATTTCAAAATTATATTTGTGAGTATTTTTAAACCTATTAGAATAAACATGCATAACTATTATCAATCGATCCGTCAATCTTAAAAGTTTGATACTTGAGATGTCTAATTCTTGATATTATGAGACATGTATATTTAAAATCTCACATTAAATAATAATATAATCAAGTTATAATATATAAATAAGTGAGAATTCTCACCTTATAAATTAGAAGTTTATAAACACATTAAGTCAACTGAGTTATAACCCTTACTTATCTCATTATCTTTGTCTTCTAATCCTAAAAAAGTGGAAATCTCCCTTTCACTCTTCCTCTATGTTGTCCTTGACCAACCATGCATTACTTTAAATATGTCGTACTCGTTGACTGTGTAGTGTTTTGTTTTCGTTTACCCCTCGTACAGATCCCAAGTCTTCCGTACTCATTCCCACACCCTTATTTTTTTCCATACTACTACCAAAGTACCAATTCATAAAAAATAGTTAAATAAAAGTCTACAGAAAAGAAAAAAAAAACTATATAAATATGGTCCTTCGTCATTAACTACACAACAATCTTGTGAATCTCTGCTTAATTATACCATATATTTTGAGTCTTCCCACAATTGAAAAAAAAACAAATGGCCGAAGACAAAATTTATGAACGATCGCTGGAGGAAACACCAACCTGGGCGTTTGCAGTTGTATGTTTTGTGCTGCTTGCTATTTCAATCATCATTGAACATGTTATTGATGCTACTGGAAAGGTAATCACATATACTAGGAAGGTTTCTGTTGCTCAATCAAAAGAAACATTTCACAAATGATGCTGATTACCATAAAGTAGAGTAGAATTTTCATATGAATAATTACCATCACATGTAGTGTTATATATTCTTTTTCTAATGCTTCTAATATTGGCCTTATAACTTTTGCTGCTTCAAATTGCAGTGGTTCAAAAAGAAACACAAAAGTTCTCTTTATGAATCATTCGAAAAGGTCAAGGGAGGTATCATACTATCATATCATGAATTCTCATCACTTTTGCCGATTTTACAGTTTGTATTAGAGGAGTCTAATATTAACCAATTGCTTTGTTCTGTTCAGAGCTTATGATGCTAGGATTCATATCCATGCTCCTAGTTGTGTTCCAAGGTCCACTTTCTAAGATCTGCATATCACAGAATGTTGCATCCACGTGGCATCCTTGCTCCAACCCCAAGGCCTTAAGTAAATCTTATGGAAAATCTGACAGTGATACCAATGGTAGGAAACTCCTCGAATATTTGGACCCCATACCCCGGCGTGTTCTAGCTGCAAAAGGATACGACAAATGTGCTGACAAGGCAAGTTGGAAATTTTTACATTAATTTCTGTGTTTTGTTATTGAAAGCAAGGATTACATTGTCTATATATATCAACAACAGAGGTGACTTCTTTCTGGTGTCTTTTTACCTTTTTGTAGAAATATTTGTAGCCAGTAAGGGTAGTAAGGATAGCTTACTAATTACTATCAATATTAAGTTAGTTTGGGTGGTGTTGAGCTCAAATCCGCTTGAATATAGGTCGTGAATGAAAAAAGGTGGTTGGAAGAGAAGAGTTTACTAAAGGTGACCAATACAATTTTACGACAAAGATGAATTATCTATAAAGTCAGTGATATTTCATTAAAAAAATACTCAAGGCATTTTTTTAGCCATGTACTATGAGGTTTTCAACAACTCTCGCACACTATTCAATCAACCGAGTTAAACTTTTTTTAATCTCTTGAAAAATGTATTAGAAAGGTATACTTGTACCTAAATTTAAATAAAAATATTATCGTCAAGTTATGATAATAATTCCACTATAGTTCAAAGAAAAAATGTATATCAGAAATTTGAACATAAAGAAACCAAGTTCTGATCTATTAAGGCAGTCATATTCTATGGAATTAGTATCTGATACATTAAAGCTAGGCTTAAAATTAAGGTGAAATGGCAAGGTTGTCCACCGTTGTAGAAAGTTTTGATGGATGATTTTCATTTGCAGGGAAAAGTGGCTTTAGTTTCAGCACATGGGATTCACCAGCTCCATATATTCATCTTTGTGCTAGCTGTTTTTCATATCCTACAATGCATTATAACACTAGCTTTGGGAAGAACTAAAGTAATAGAACTCTTTCCTTTTCGCCTCAAATATACTCCAGCCTTTATTTTCAAAACTTATGGCTTTAATTTGTATATCTCAATTCATTTTTAATTTGCTTCAATGGATGCAGATGAGACGCTGGAAGAAATGGGAAAATGAAACAAAGACAATTGAATATCAATTCTATAATGGTAAGAGTTCAAAATTTCTTGCCTCTGCATATTAATTAAAACAATTTTGACTTACGCATTTGCTGGTTGCCAAAGTTGATAATGCCAAATGATTCCCAACCCTGCGTTTACTATATGCAACTAGACAAAACACCACATGTCACCAGATCAAATTAAAAATTGGCGTGTTGCGTGGAGGTTGACTTTCTTATAGATTTGATAACATTTTTAGATTTTAGATATATCATCCTTTCTCACGTTTTTTAATATAATTCCTAGTATTAGGTAAATTTCACATAAATCAGACTAAATAATGCAGGCTTAATTTTTAGTTAGTGAGACAACGATATTCTTATATTCATTTTATAGTGATGAAAAGTTTGTAGCAAAAAAGTAAAGTACTATCTACTGTCAAAAAATAGGAGTCGTCTCAACTCTCAATGATAAAATATAAGAAAATTGTATATACTAACTTGCCAGTGAAAACTACATTTGTGTTTACATTCCATAACTTATATTACAAGCTAATAAAGTCTTTAAATGTATCTATTTACAACTTTTAAAAAGGATCAAAAGTTACACAATATAGTATATTGCAACATTAATTAATGTACGTCTCTATTTTTTTTTTTACAACTGTAAGTCACTATCTATAGAAAGAAAGAAAAAAGGTTTAATTGTATATTTTTCTCTAAAAATTATATAATCTCGCCAGTTTTGTTTCCAAAGATTTTTTTAATTGCAAATTTTGGCCGTGTGTATGGGGCATCTCTTACAGTGCATTTTGTAAATGTGTATTGCAGATCCTGAGAGGTTCAGGCTTGCAAAGGACACAACATTTGGACAAAGGCACTTGAATACGTGGAGTCAGTCATCAATTTCCTTATGGATAGTAAGGACATATTTATTAGGAAAAAAATGATAAATCTCTTAAATTAGCCTTTAGCCAAAAGTCTGAATTTCGAGTTTTTAGTTTGTTAGTGACACGTATATTAATTTCAAAGTTCCTCATGCTTTTGTGCTCTGCTCAAATCAGGTTAGCTTCTTCAGACAATTCTCTGGATCTGTTAAGAAAGTTGACTATTTTGCATTGCGACATGGATTTATCACGGTGAGCTGTACTTAATTAATATCTGTCAAAGTTTTTGGCACTTTTTTGTTGAAAGAACATAACCAATAATGTAACATTTAAGATATGTGATTTTAGGCACATCTGGCTCCGGGAAGTGATGCAAGATTTGATTTCCAGAAGTACATCAAAAGATCACTTGATGAGGATTTTAAAGTTGTAGTTGGCATAAGGTATGGATATGTTCTGTTGCTTTACTTTGCTTCCAATAACTTAGGATAAATATTAGTAACACACTGTTAACACTTTTTTAACATTTTTTTTAGTTAATTAAATTTTTAGTTTATTAAATTTTTTATATTATAATTTGTGGTTCCTAAAAATATTTTTGGCAACTTTTAATCTTTCATTAATTTCTTATCATCATTTTTAGTTCATTTAAATTTTTTTATTAATTTTTAATTTCTCGTTTTTATTGTACAAAATTAATTTCAAATATAAAATAAATAAGGGACTAAAAATTGACAAAACAATGATTAATTTGAAACAATAAAAATAAACAAGAGAGTAAAATTAAATAAATTTTTTAGAAGAACTAAAATTACTTACAGAAAATTAATAAAAAACTAAAAATTATATAAAAAATATTGAGGGAATAAAAACTGGAATCCATAAAAGTTAAGAACTAAAAACTTAATTAACCCTTTTTTAAAACAAAATTCACGTGGATCTCACTAAACATGAGGGCCCTATCTTCTATTCTTAAACTAGTTGGACTCCAATTTTAATTAAGGTAGGGTGTGCTGAAAAGAGTGACAAATGATATGGTTCTTAATTAAATATCGAATTAAGTTCAACGGTTTTGTAACTTGCAGCCCGATCATATGGTTCTTCGCGGTGCTCTTCCTGCTGACTAATACTCATGGTAAGCCGTTTTGAAGTTTTCAATCTGATTTGAATATGACATGTTTGTCATGCTTGATTGGTGTTGCTGTGGCTTTAGATGAATATTTTATAAATAATGCAAAGTAATAGTACTTATTGATAATTAATCATGTCAATTACGACTTTATAATTCAATTAAAACAAAACAAACGTTGTTTAAGTGTCATTAGAGACATTTTAACAGAAAATGTTGCTTCACTTGGTTTGAGCGTTTATTTTCTACTTAATATGCATTCTCCTACTTTCTGAAGTTTTAGCTTATCCAACTACTTGTAGTTTAACCTTTTGGTTCTATGTGGACAGGGTGGTATTCTTATTATTGGCTTCCATTCATCCCATTAATTGTAAGCACAGACTACTCATTCTGTTATTTGTTTATTTTTCTTCTGCTTTTGCTGGTTTACATTTCCTTTCTTGATATAAGGGCTCAAATAACTGAGTAAATTTCTTAGGCAATCTTATTAGTGGGTGCCAATCTACAAATGATCATAACAAAGATGGGACTGAGGATTCAAGACAGAGGGGAAGTATTCAAGGGTGCACCAGTTGTGGAGCCAGGAGATGACCTGTTCTGGTTCAACCGTCCACGCCTCCTTCTCTTTATCATTCATCTTGTTCTCTTTCAGGTAGTTTCACTATTTTTTCTCCTGAAGTTATCGTGTCCCAAAAATAATTATTTTGCTTCTATTATGATGCAGAATGCCTTTCAATTGGCACATTTTGCATGGAGTACAGTAAGCTTATCCATCTTGATCAATTTTTCATAACTTTTTGCTTTTTATTGGTTCATATTGTTGATTAGCACAAAATGAAGAATAAGTCTAGCAATACTTAAAATTAAGGTTAAATAGAAACTTTCATGTTGGTTCTCTGCAATTAAGTATATCAAAATCTTTATCAGTAATTCAGTGGTAGGAGTAAAAAATAAGCTTTCTGCTTCAAGAATATTTTGGTTAGTATTTCTAACTTGTCAAATCACATAACATATATTTGTTCATGTAGTATGGAGAACTAAAAATATAGCTGCTAGCCTACTACTTATACCTTGTGCTCAAATCTGACTTTTCCATAATTTTTCTGTTTCAGTATGAATTCTCCATAAACTCTTGCTTCCACAAAACAACTGTAGATATTATCATTAGACTTACAATGGGGTAAGTCAATTTCTGTTACCCAAAAAAAGTACAAACACATTTACAGCCATTTTTTGGAGATTAGACGACTGTAAGTACTTAAGAGTTATATGTCACACTGATGATGAATTGACAATTTCTATTTCCAGGGTTGTTATACAAGTTCTATGCAGCTATGTGACTTTGCCTCTTTATGCTCTAGTCACACAGGTCACTTGCTAGAAAAAGTGATTTTAGCATTTTTCTACTACCATACTATATATAATCAGCCACTAATTTCATTAACTTTTGGTTCACATTCCAGATGGGTTCAACCATGAAACCCACCATTTTCAATGATAGAGTAGCAGCAGCATTGAAGAAATGGCACCATACTTCCAAAAAGCATGTCAAACACCGCAAGCATTCGGAGGGTAACAATGCCACACCATTCTCGAGCCGGTCATCAACCCCAACATTTGGCATGTCTCCTATTCACCTGCTGCACAGACACCTTGCTGGAAGAAGTGACAGTGCACAAACTTCTCCAAGGGCATCCAACTATGAAAATGAACAATGTGATGTGGATGGTTCACCATCCACAAGCTACCATCCAGAAACAGATGAGACCCCAATGCAAGTTCTCGGGCCTCATTCAACTACAGAATTGCCTATTAGCACTAAACATGACATCAATTTTAGTCCATCAGAATTTTCTTTTGAGAAGAGAAACACCAGAAGAGATTAGATGTGCAGACAATGTCTTTTTTGTTACAAAGATGTGTAGACAACGTTGCTAACAAGTTAAAATATACAGCTTTAGTACATAGCAAATAAATGTTTCTACATGAACGCAATGCCATGCATTTGAAAAATAAATTGAGGGAGCAAGATTTGCGGCCTCCATTGAATAATTTATGGATGGAATTTGATGATGGTGATAGGGTCCCAAACTCTATCAAAATTGCCTAACTAGGACATATAGTAACTTGCACTAAAAGGCAATGATTTGTTGGTTCCTCAGTAGTTTTCTAAGTTCTAGTTTCATGATGATAAAGAATTTTTGTGTTTGCGTTAATGACAAGAACTATACTACCTGGGTGTTTCAGTTCAAAATGTTTGTGAAAGGGAAAAAGGGTATGGTGTAATCTTAATGTGTCCTATACGGTTAAGAAGACTCACATCGTTTGTCTCAATTCTCAAGGTGTAACTTAGATATGGACAACTTCATTGAATGTCAATTGGTTTTAAGCTGATGTCTAACATATACTCTTGAGGCCAAAGTTGCATTGGATGAATGTGAAATAAAAAAATCTCCTGATTATTTCTTGGATTCCTGGCTTCGTTGAGCCTTAAATGGTTAATAATATGTGCTCCTATTCACCTGCCACAAACATGTGAGATTATTCACAATCAGAACAATTCAGTCAAAGTCTTTCAGCTAGACCCTGATATTGTAGGTTATAAAAAAGGTAATCTGTCCATTCAGGGTTATTATTCTGGTTTTCTTAATTTGTAGGTTGAGCGTTATGTTATTTTACATGTTGATGTCCCTCAACCTCAAGCATCGCTAGTTGTTAATTAAGGGGTTTATGAAGTTTTTTATTTTTTATTTTTTCTGAGAGAAAGGGGTTTATGAAGTTAGCAAACGCAATCAATTTCTCATGAAGCTTTGCCCATAAATCTATAATTAAAAATTCAATACGTATCGATAGATGATTATATGTAGGGATCTCAACGGTGCTTGAAGGGTATGGGTAGTAGTTCCCTCACACCTACCCGTACTTATACAAGTATCTATTAAATGAGTGTCCACAAAATTTATTATTTATATATATCCACGAATATTTGTGGATATTCTTGAATATTTGTTAAAATATAAATTTTAAATAAGAAGTAATATATATATATATATGAGATGATTAATATGGTATCATCTCTTTTTTAGTTAGAATATGTTAGCATGTTACATTAAGATATTTGGGGAAAAATTAATTATTTCTATTAATATTTTATTGAATTCATTTTAAAGATAATATAGTAACTTATCAATTAAGTATTTTTTTTAAAGATTTCTCTCTCTTCTCTCATTAGTTCTCTCTCTTATCTCCTATCTCACCTTAATTCACCAGCATGGGCTGTTGCGGTTGTGTTTTGTGCTGCTTGTGGTTTCAATCGTCATAGAACATATTATTCATGCTATTGGAAAGGTAATTAAACTAGGCAGGGTTTATGTTTTACTCAAAAGACATGCTTATTATTATTAATGTTGTTAACCATAAAGTAGAATAAATAGTTTTTATGTAGTTAATTAACCATCATTTAGTATAATATTATGAATAATCATCGATACTTTAATTTATAGTGTTATTCAAGGTTTTAAATTGTGTAATGCGGTCGCAGTTTTGTCGCAATTCATGATATTATAGGAAATTGCCAACAAATGCAACAGAAACTCCAAAAACTTTGATGTTGTGGCGAAATCGTGATAATGGACCCTTGATTTTAAAACCTTTTGTATTATTCTATCTTTATGATTCAATATTGATATTTCTAACATCTTCCTTGTACCTTGTTCTGTTCATCCATGACCTCTTGGTGTGACACTTGCTACTTCTAATTATTGCAGTGTTAAAAAAGAAACACAAAATTGCTCTTTTTGAAGCGTTGGAAAAGGTGAAAGGAGGTACTTGTGCTCTTCTTTAAATTCATCATGGTTGAATTCTTGTAATAGTTGCTGCTGAATTTGAGTTTCTAATTAAAAACACTTTTCTTTGACATTTTTCTGTTCAGAGCTTGTGCTGCTAGGATTGTTATCCTTGCTCCTAACTGTTGGATATGGTTCATCTTTCGCAATCAGATGACAATCCTTCTTGTTGGCGGGGTCAGTGGAAAGCCAATTGGGGTCTCGCTCCCAGGTGAGCGGGCGGGGGTCCGGGGAAGCCGCCCCTGCAGGGGTCCGGGAGGCAGCGCCCCCAGGTCCGTAGAGGTTAGGTACTGTTGTGGGCCTCTGATTATTTGTAATATTTTACTTTTATTAGTAGTTTGGGCTAGGGCCCATGAATAGCTGCTGTTAGGGTTTCTTTTAATCATATTTATATTCCCCTTGTAAACCGTGTGACTTGTAACGAGTGGCGGTGAGGTGATTATAGTACAGACAAGCTGGACGTAGCATACATTGGGTGAACCAGGATAAATTACTGTGTCATATCTCTCTTCCCTATTCTCTTTTCTGTTTTTCGATTTGTGTGTGATTGTCGATTTCCAACACTAACTGTATTGCAAGATCCAATTTCTAAGATATGCGTATCAAAAAATGTGGCATCAACTTGGCATCCTTGTGCTAACCAAAAGGCCCCAAAAACATCTCAATCTGAGGATGAATCTGAAGACTTTCAGATCAATTCTAGGAATCTCTTGCAATATTATGACCTCACCAAGTGGCACCGTGGAGCACACAGAGTGAAGGGTTGGCACTCAATACAGAGAAAGGGACATTTTTATCCATTCAACTTCCTTTGGAAGGTGCAAGATTCAAAATGGCCATGGGAGGTGTAGGTTTTAAATGCCTCAATCTCAACACCATCCACTTGAAGCATGTCCAACCTAGCTAATTAAAAGCCCACTAAAAGATTTACACAATTAAATTCAGAAATGTTGGTATAGTTATTTTATGGATCAATGATTGCATAAATTTTTATCAAACTTAAATATGTTTTAGTTCTTGTCTTATTTATTTCCATTAAATAAATAAAAAATGATACTTCGTATTTTTTTTCTCTTTCTTCTCAAATCAAAAGAGTATTGGTTGATTATTATTAAATCATAATCCTTGTGAAAACCATACTTTACTTACCTCTTACTTTATGACTGATAAACTTGCAGCAATCTTAACATTTTCCGTACCTCCAAGAAATAGTTAGACTGCATAGGATACCAATTCTCATAGTATTAGATAGAGATCTTAGATTTATCTCTAGATTTTAGGAGGCACCCATCAAGCCTTTAGTACCAAGCTTAATTTTAGCATTGTCTACCATCTCCTGTTAGATGATTAGAGTGACAGGGGGACTATATAGTTTTTAGAGGTTATTCTTTAGGGCTTGCATCTTAGAGGAGAAAGGGAGTTGGATAGGTACTACTTACCTTTGATAGAATTTTCTTAGAATAACAGTTTTCACTTTAGCAGAATATGATATATTACGATGTCTTGTATGGTAGGAAATGATATAGAAACCTGTTGTAAAATGTTATTTTTGCACTAGTGAATATATTTCTTTTATGCGTTTTGCACTAGTGAATATAAAATTACATTGTTGATATCCAATAATGTTATACAAATAACAGAATTCAAACATAAATATCTTCACCAAGCATTACTCTCTCTTAAAAATTAACAATGGAAAAAAAAAAGTCAAACGTTCTAAATATGCATGTAATGCAAATAATACTAGTTTAATAACGTGTTTTTTATTATTAAATAAATTTAATCTGCGACTGGTTAAAAAAATTTAGGCTCACTTTCTTTTTAGTTAAATACATTAAATTTATAATTCGATTATCGTTGTCGATTTGATGATCTTATTGATGAATAATATCTGTAAGTACCTTAATAAGTATTTATTAATTCTTGAAACATGTCTTGATTCTAATGAACTTCTGGACTCAACTCACCTATATTAGTGTAAAAAAACACACATAAAATTCATTCAATAAAAGCTCACATAACAATTGGATTAGTGATATATGTTGATGATGTTATGCGTCATAAAAACACAAAATTAGTTATAATAAAAACTACTATAATTTTTGTAGGTCCCATTAATTTTATTTTTGTGTTGGTAATGTCACGTTAGTCATTAAGTAAAGTAAGAAGGGTGAGCTGTATATTTGCATATAAGGCTTCGATATTTGGTCATCAACCACAACCCAAAGATACTGAAATTACTAAAGGCAAAAAATACAAGCTAGATGATCATGAATAGCAATTGTTCCTTTTAGTTTTATTAGTCACGGAAATTCTTAACTGTGAAACACAATATTTCAATGCCAACCCGTACGACTATTTAGAACTAGCCTTAAGGTGGCCAAATTCCTATTGCTTAACACATGAAGATGGTTGCAGGGATATAGTGCCCCAATATTTCACTGTTAGCTACTTTCGTCCCAGGAAAATGGGAGGGCCTGATCTACAATATTGTCCCACGCCAATTACTCTGTCAAATAGCATTGTTAGTATCTCTTATTGGGAAAACAAGGGTGAAGGTGAAGTGTGAAGGTAAAGGCACTATATTGGGTAGAAATGGATAAGTTGAGTAATATATAAATAAGATGTAGACCCATAAATTTGATATCTTAAGGTTTTAGATTAAAGTGTGGTATCAAGATTATTTGTGTGATTTTTGATATATAGTTACATAGAAATATTTCTAATACTTGCAATGAAAAATTAGGATCTATTTTGCATTAAAAATATACTGTAATAATAAATAGAGAAAAATAGATTTATGTACCTAGATGTGCGTTCTTGAAATAACAAAAATTTTCTTCAATAGTGTGAAGACTCTAGTGTATCCACAATGAGACCAATCTATGCTATCAATTTGTTCTTTGATTAGTGAAACTCTAAATAGCAAACATTTTTTCTACTTTTCATATCTAAAAATTAGGCTTGAACTTTTCTAGTTTTTTGTCTAATACACTTTGAACCGTGTTTCTATTTATAATGTATAAAAAAGGAGAGGTTTTATTTAAAATAATTATATATTTCTTTATCTTTATATTTGAAAATAAAAAATTATCTCATATATTTTTATCTTAAGAAGTTTCCTGATATAAGGCAAAGATAATTGTCAAATAATCACATGACTAATTACGATAACTAATCACATAATTTGATCTTGATATGTTGCTATAGAATCTTATTCTTATTTTATAGACAACTTTCACATTTATAAAATAATACTCTTTGTTTATATTAATTATATTCTTGGTGCTAGCAAAGAATATAATAATATTTCTCTAAAATATTTATTTGATTAAATTAAATTCTCTAATTTAATAATCAAATAAATTATTTTCTTTTATAAAAACATTCGTTTGTGTGTTACTCGTAGGTTTAATAATAAACCGGTAATAAATAATCGTAATTAATTTACTAATCAAGGTAGGCAACACTCCTTAATATCCGAATAGCATGAAGTAACATATTTTACCTTCAAGAACCAATAGAAGAATAATGCAATATTTTCTTCCATTATTTATAGCTTAAGGTTAATTATAGTATAATATTATTGTCAAATTATAATAAGTTAACACATTATATTTAATCAATGAATGACTTAAAAAACTATTTTCTTCTTTCATTCAATTATCTTGACTAAGGTTTTAATTCCATCATAAAGTTCAAACTCGTTACCTAGAGTTGATTGATTCCTTCTTGATTAATCATTAATTATACAAGTATTTAATCATATACAATATTCACTCAACTAGTGTCCTAAGGCATTAGTTGTCCGAAGTAAAAATATAACAAATAATTTGTTAATTATTATGATAATCTCATGTCAAAAGAAACTATTATATTTATTCTTGAGAACTTCCTATTGACATATCAAGATAATATTGACTATTAAGAATTCTCAATTGAGTTAATTTAATGATGACATTCACATATACAACATCTATATATGCAATTTAATAAATGAGATTTATTAATCTTTATCAATAAAGACCATTATATATATATATATATATATATATCCGGATTATTGATGTCCTATTCACAATAATCCTACGATAAAGAACAATTTAGATTAAAATTATAAATGACTTGTTTCTCATTATTATAATCTCTATCATGATAACAACTCTCTAATTTTAATCAAGGATTTTTTAAATTAACCATTTAATAAAACAATAAATATGAGAATAAAATAAAGAACAATTCTTTTCTAAAATTGATAATATGATGAATTGGATCTTGGTCATACATATTTATTCCCAACAATTTTCTCATAACCTATTGGTGAAAATCTTCTCGATGTTTTAACCTCCCTTGATTTTTCAACAATTGATATCAAAGTCAATGGTGACTGACTCGGACAAGTATAATAAAATTGACGATGGATCCAGGCATGAGGATTCTTTGTATCGAAAGTCTTCCTGATGGCAGTCCATTTAATTGAAAGTCTTTTTGGTAACATGAAGGTAGACAGCATGCCCTGTGACCATGAAAAGATAGAGCAATAGTGCAAGTAAATAAAGCATGTTGGCTCTAAGGGCAACCATTAAATACTCGTGGATAAAAAATATTTCTAATTGAGGAGGGAGTATACCATGTGCAAAAAAGACTCACAATTGAGGAAAGATTTTGAGTGAAAGCATGAAAATAAAATCACACATTAGATAAAAATAAAAATGTTGAACAACATACAAGAAAAGAAAGATCTACAAATGCCCACATTAATTTGTAATGCTTTTTTTCAATTGTATTTAGGGGTACTCAATTTGGATTATTTATTTAGTTGTATTTGTATTCATTATTAAACTCTATGACACATTAAAATATTACATTTGAACTTTTTGAGAGTTGTGGTGCACTTAATGAACAATTTGGACATTATTTTTTGTAAGCTGTAATGCCTCTCCTTACTCACTCGTGCTTGGTTGTTTTTATATGAAAATTAGTGTCCTTTTTGTATTATAACGTTTTTAGTTATAAATTTTTCATGAAAATTCTTTTTGCTTCGCTTGCAAATGATTCGTTTGTAACGTACACGGTTCTTTCTCCACCACGGTTTAATTATAATAATAATAAGATACAGTCATCCAAAATAATACAGACAACTTATCACAATTACATGCCACAGAAATTTATAAATCATAGCATACAGCTTCTCATTAAAACTTCTTCAACAATCTTCATCTACAGCTCATGCTTTCCTGTTTATCTGCTCGCCCAAATGAATTGGGGTCATCACAGGTGTCAACCACAGACACAACTCGGGTGAGTTTATGACCAACAAAGTTTGAATAAAACATACATACATAACAGGATAGATATACGGATAGTTATAAAAATAACAATCACAGGGGATTCACTCACAGATTAAATTACTTCAGCTACACGACACATGAATTAATCCATACAGTATATTCATCATGTAATGTTTATAATGCATGCTCATCTTTTTATATGATACATGACTGAGATCTCAGCTTATCCTAAAATCATCATCAGTGGCCACAGTCAGATAGCCCCAATCACTGGTCCAGAACTTGCATGATCAGTCAGGGTGTCACAGTGGTGCACAGGAAAGTCACCTACACTACATGTGATCATCATGGGTGGCGTGAGTTCCCTACTGCCGAAGCACCCCCCCAGCTCAGACTCCTCACTGTCTGAACACTCATACTCAGTTCCTCTAACTATCTGACACATATCTCCACGGATTAACCCCCGCAAGGCATCAACTCCACGGATTAACCCCCGCCAGGCATATATGTATGAAAATGCATAAGTAATTTACTTTTATTACATCTTTAATCATTATTTTTCTTCTCAGTTCATAGATACCTTATCACATAAAGCTTTTCACCACCACCCAAACATACAGCCATAGCTCAATTCCATAAATTTTTCTCAGATAAGCCATGGGCATACAACCATAGTCTACTTCTTATAGATCTCTTAAACAAGTCATGATTCATCAAAATTTCAACTATTTCAGTTGCTTAAAGTAGTTTTATGTCTTGGAGACAATACATCAAACACATGGTGGGCTTTCATAGGAAATACTCAGCAACACATGAAAGAACACACAATTTCTGCTTAAAGCATTCAGTCATGCAAAACACCATACAAATTCAACAGTAAAGCATCAAATCAACAATAAAGATTTAAACAAACACCTTTTAAACATATTTTATCCATTGTGACAATTTATCAAACATGTGGTATGCAACCTTGAATTCAAAGAAATCTACTTAATCTTTAACCCTTATGAAATTCAACATATTTCTAAGAATAAATCAACATGTTCTCCTCCAATTTCTAGCATCAAAACAACATATATATACACTTCAAGGAACATAGGAAATTTTGGCCACTTCAAGGCTTAGGAACATATTCCATTAAACAATTGCTTTCTTTTAAAATAATTGATATATACCAAATTTCAGTCACTTAATCTTCATATACTAAGCTTAGATTCAAGTTTATTCAAAACATCATTCATTAATTTGAAACCAAGTCCCTTATTCTAATAATTATTTTATTTAACAAAGCTTTTACTCTTTGAGG
>PYAF01005139.1:561124-609643 GCA_007407185.1 Glycine tomentella | reverse complement strand
GCTCATTTTGTTTTTAATTAGTAAAAGTATCAATCTAATTCATTTTGAATACTTATTTTTCCCATAATTAAGAGAAAACTTCATAGATCATGTCTATACTTTTCTTATAATTTTTCTGACACTCAAGATAGTCTAGATTAAGCTCTTTGCAACTTATTTTCCAAAATTCGTAGAAATCTTATTTTAGGTTTCTCTGCTCTCCACCTTGCTAATAATTCGTTATCTAAGGATATTTTATCCTATATTCTGGTTTTCATAATTTTCTGAAGTCATTTTGGTCATTTTTGACCTAGGGGTATTTTTTGGTCATTTTCTAAAATGTCCAGGGGCATTTTGGTCATTTAGTGCTTCAGGGACCTATCTGTCATTTAAAATTGTCTAAGGACATTTTGGTAATTCTCCTAGTAAGTATCTTATTAAAATATCTAGGAATACATTGGTCATTTTTAGAATTGTTCAGGGCAAATTTGTCATTTTTGTCCTAGGGACATAAACATCATTTCTGAAATTGTTCAGGGGCGTTCTTATTATTTTGCCCTAAATTTTTCTACTACCTTCCATTAATATTTTACTTTTAGTAATTGTCTATAATTCTCTAAATTTTGGGGTGTTACATAAGCAGAACCTAAAAACGCTAAAGAAAATATTAAAAATAGCTAAGAAAGATTATTTTTGTAGTAGTGCCTTAATACAAGTCGTATCTTATTGTATTCATAAGAAAAGTTGGCTTAAAAAAATATATAAAAAGTTGGCTTCAAAAACAAAATAAAAAAAAGTTGTATCTTATTATTTTTATTTTTTGTTTATAGGAACTTTAAATCAAAGCGCTAAAAGTTGTATCTTATTTTCTAGATTGATCAAAGATTGCGGATTTATAGGCTGGCTACCTAAGAAAATTAAGATGAACGTATGCATCACGTGCTAGTGGGTTTAAGTTTAATATTTCTTTGGAGAAATTATTATCTGGTGGAAAGATATTTTGTTAAAGTATTTTTTTTTCATATAAAGGGTATCTTCTAATTGATAATTATATATATAATTCTTTTTGAGACTTAAATATCATTGTGCATTTTATGCTTTGAGAGGAGGTATTTGACAAAAGTAGCTATATATATATATATATATATATATATATATATATATATAGTGTTTGCAAGTCAACTGAAAGTTTATAATTAAGTTAGAAATTGAAAAGTTAAAAAACTTATAAGCTAGCCTGTTGAAGTCGATCAGGGTGTTTCGTGAAATTAGATAATAAGCTAATTAGCAAATATAAAATGGCATAAATATAAAATATAAAATGGATAAAATAAAATTTCAAATAAAATAATAGAAATAAAAAAAAGGTTAGCGGTTTATAGGTTATATATGAGCTAATTGCATTATCTTATGAAAATAAGCTAGAAGTCACTAAAATAACATTAAGAGATCTAATTATCTTCTAATTGTATTGAGTTTTATTCGTTTGTCAACATATTTATGAGTTTAATTATGGTTTTTCTGTTGTTTTTTTTTGGCTTTTAAGCCTCTCTTAAAAAAAGAATTTAATATTTTTTATATCATAATATTTATATGAAGTATAATAATGATAAATATTCATCAGAAATTGTAAGCATATATAAGATGAAGATTTGAATGTCAAACTCTTTAATTAAAAGATATAAATAATTATTACATCTTGTCAGTAAACTGAAATATCTTTTAACATTATTATAAGGTATAACTGTGTATTATTTAAGCAAAAACATATTTTTTGTAAGAAAATAAAACGTTTAACTGCATATTATATAAATAGTTCAAAAACATGGATTTTGTAAAGGATGCAACAACATAAACAAATAATATTAAAGCAAAACAAATTACAATAGTGTACTATAAATACAATATTTACAATGTTTGGATACACGATGGTGTACTGTATGTGTGTGTTAGAATGCGTATTTTATTTTACAGAGTCTATGGAAATTTTGCTTTAACTAATTACAATTTTATATCACTGTTTGTTTTCTATAATTGCGATATGTGCCATATCTTAGTTATCACCTCTTGGTCCAATCAATATTGAGTAGTATTTCTAATATATTTTTATCAGCAAATAAGAATCTATATTAATAAATAGGCACAAGAACCAAAAACCCGAATACAAATAGTATTTTTAATATACTTGTTCTACATATAGTTTATGTAAATATTTTCTATTAATTGAATAGCATTGACACTTGTATATCTAGATAGACTGAGGTTAAAAGCCAATGCTTCGATGGTATTTTAATTATCTGGCATGATAAAGAGATGTATACAAAGTTAAAACATTTCATGAAAGAACCCATGATGATGATTTATAAGGTCCACCGTACCGTCTTTATTGACTGTTGTCTGAACAATGTGTCTCTATTTAGTTTTGTCACGTGATAGATAAAAGAGAGAAGAAAAGTATAAACAACAAGTGATAAATATAAAAATACAGTGTTGATATTAAAAAAATGGTTGTACAAATCACAGAATTCAAATATAAATATGTTTTCCTAACATTACTCTTTCTGCATTTAACAATATTTGAAAGGAAAAGAAAGTTCAAACGTTCAATTCTAAGTGCATGCAATGCAAATAGTACTAGTTTAATAAAAAAAACTAATGTAATTTATTTTATATCTTTATTAATATACTCTTTCTTTTATACATTGGTTATTATCCAAAAATATAATGGAAAACAATTATATAACTAGGACTCATAACAAAAATAAATAATTCATTCATCTGAAAAGTTTTTCCGAAATCAAGCACTAATTTCTTTTTAAGGTACAATTAGATGGTATAATCGTTCAAATAAAAAGTAGATGAAAGCTCGTTGCTAAATAAATTTAAGTCTCCTTAAAATTTCAGGTTCACGTACTTTTTTTAAATGAAACACAAAATTCATTCAATAAAAACTCACATAACAATTGGATTTGGATCCTCTCAAGTAAGTAATCAATAGCATTAAAAAAAGTAAGTACTCAATATATATGATGATGTCATGTTGTGAGTCATAAAAACACAAAATTAATTATAATAAAAACCACTATTATTTGTGTAGGCCCAGTTAATTTTACTTTTGTGTTGGTAATGTCATGTTACGTTAGTCACTAAGTAAAGGGAGAAGGGTGAGCTGAAGATTTCTATATAAGGCTTACATATTTGGCAATGTAACCACAACCCAAAGCTACTGAAATTCCCAAAGACAAAAAAAAAAAAAAAAAATACAACATGAGCAAGTTCCTTTTTGTTTTCCTATTCTTGGGAATTCTTAACTGTAGGGGTGTTCATCAACCGATCCAAACCGATGCAAACCGCGGTGACCGAACCAAAAAACCGAAAACCGAAATAACCGAAAACCGAAAAATCGAAAACCGAAAAAACCGAAAATTTTCACCGGATTGGATCGGATTTCGGATTGGCTGGTGAAAACCAATCCAATCCAAACCGATCCAATTTTAAACTATATCTTACCCTTTATCTACTTGGGCCTATTCCCCATCATAGCCCAAAAACCAAAAATCCAATACATTGCTCCTTAATTTGTTCAATGAACGTATTTGTCTAATGAAAATTAGAAAATGATGTTTGTTTTTGTCCAATGAATATGTTTATTTATGTTAGATACTCCTTATTTTGATAAAAATATGTCTCATAAATTTTATTTTTAGACTTTTTAAAAAACCGAAAACCAATTCAATCCAAACCGAAAATAATTGGATTGGATTGGATCGGATTTCGGATTGGCTGGTGAAAACCAATCCAATCCAAACCGATCCAATTTTAAACTATATCTTACCCTTTATCTACTTGGGCCTATTCCCCATCATAGCCCAAAAACCAAAAATCCAATACATTGCTCCTTAATTTGTTCAATGAACGTATTTGTCTAATGAAAATTAGAAAATGATGTTTGTTTTTGTCCAATGAATATGTTTATTTATGTTAGATACTCCTTATTTTGATAAAAATATGTCTCATAAATTTTATTTTTAGACTTTTTAAAAAACCGAAAACCAATTCAATCCAAACCGAAAATAATTGGATTGGATTGGATCGGATTTGAAAAAAATTTCAAACCGAATGGATGATCAAATGACCAAACCGAAGGAATCAGATCGGATGATTTTTTGCTTCAAAACTGATCCAATCCAGACCGCGAACACCCCTACTTAACTGTGATTCTGTGAAGCACAATATTTCAATGCCAACCCATACGACTATTTACAGCTAGCCTTAAGGTGGCCTAATTCCTATTGCTTGACACATGAAGGTGGTTGCAGGGAAATAGTGCCACAATATTAGAATTCAATAAATTATATACATGCAGATGGAGACAAACAAGAATGACCTACTCAAATACTGGCCTGATCTTAGAACTGATAATTTTATAGAGGTTAGTCATTATGGAGGGATCAATGCAGAAAGTTTGGATCGTGTTATAGTATGATGCCAGATGACTATATTGTTTATGCACTCAACAACAGAAAGAGAAATGACCTCAAAAAAATCTTGACAAGTGCAGGTAATTAAGTATACATGAAATGAAATTCAAATACATGTTTCACAAACAAAAAGTTTAGGGCAAAAGAATAAAACTTGGTATGTTTTAAGCTTGATCTTATTACAGGTGTGAGAAATGAGTGTTTCATATTATTTTGTTTTAGAATTTAAATTTAAATATATTTTCGGTCCCTCAAATTTTTTTTTCTTCCAAATTTTAATTTATTTTTTAATCTTTTAATTTTGAAAATACTCTTCTTAACCTCGATAAAAAAAATAAAAAAAAAGTTGTCACAAATTACCATTCAAACGGTCAAATATTAGTCAAGATTCAAAAGGGGCTAAAAAGAGAATTTTTTAAATTGAAGACTAAAAAAATAATTTAAATTTGAAAGACCAAAATAAATAAAACTGATGCAAATTTAAGGGAAAAAAATGTTTTTAAGCCTATAATTTATTCTTGAAATTTTCACTTTCAATTTAAGTAACATCCTGAGTATTTTATTATGATCTCATTGTCCGGTATTGTTGCAAGTGGAAATCCATATCCAACACCTAGGACACTACAAGCTTTCAGGAAAGCTCTAGGTGCGAATGTGGACATAGTGTGTGAGCCAGATAGAAGTGGCAGTGTTTATCTTGCAGAGGTACATCAATGTGTTGATGCTTCTGGAACAACGCCTATAGACTGTGACAATAAGGCAAGAGGATGTGATGATGACCCCATCTTTCCCTGCATGGTATTCCAGCCAGATAAAGATCCCAATTAATAATATCATGCAATCAAAATCTCCTAAATTGTATTACCTTCATTTTCCTTTTTTTTCCTCTTCTTTTTTCGAACTTTCTTTTGCCCTTTTCTCTGTATAAGTCGAAATTTCAAATTTTTCTTTTTTTCGCATCCAAGTTTTTAACACAAAAATGATTTTCATTGATTTGAAACTATAAAAAAAAAAAGAATAAAGGTTTTTCAATTTTATCCAAAAAAAGGGGAATTACTCTGGAACAATTAGGAAATTTTCTAAAAGAAATACGAAGTTTTGCTTTTGGTGACAACATATAACAAATAAATATGGAAAATAAGGGGTTCTAAGTGTATGTTAAGGAAATAATTAATAAAATAGTTCAATAAAATTTTAAAAAAGGTTTGACCAAATATGTGCAAAACAAGAACTTAATCTTAGCACGTGCTGATATCTACTATATTTTAATTGGTAGGAAAACTAGTTAAGATGAGATGTTCTGATCCTACATTTGTACTTGTCAAGGCATCATTTAAGAATATTATTACGAATAAATGATATTTTATTTTATAAAAGTGTAAATTAATCATAATTTAATCTTTGAATGAATAAAAATTCTAAATTAGTTTTTTCATAACACTCAAGTTTTATAAAAAATAAAACTAAATGTAAATTTTAAAATTAAAAAAATTAATATTAGCATTGTTTCAATCCAAACCATAGTTTTAAAACTCAGAAGCAAAGCAGCTGATTCTACCGGAAATCGGACTTGTGACGGGTCTGGGCTTATTTTCGGACCGGAAATGTGTTTGAGGCATACTATCATCATCGACCCAGTAAAAATTTGTTTGAGGCCTACAGCTTCAGTTTCAACGTCCATATTTGCACGCTCCAACACCTGATTTGTATGCCATACGCACGGACACTCCTTTTTTTTTTTTTGTCCAAAATGAGTGTCAGACATATGTCTGACACCCACACATTCCGACACGCGTCCGACACGCGGTCAACTTTTTAGAACACGTTGACCAAAAGGACACGCGAGTTTGACCGAGTCGGACATGCAATCAACTTTTTCAACACGTTTCGACACGTTTTTTTTAAAAATATTTTTTAAAAATTAAAAAAATTAAAAAATTAAAAAAACATTTGATAAAAAATTATATTCTTTTGTAGATTCCATGAAGAGGAATAAGATCACTCCAAAAAGGGCTGAAGACTTGATTTATGTGCATGACAACCTTCAACTCTTATCAAGAAAGAGTCCAAGTTATGAACAAGAAGTAAATCAAATGCGGGACATTGTTGGAGATACATTTGATTCACTTGATGATGATGAAGATCTTCAAGTTGCCAGTCTTTCACTTGATGAGCCAGAGATAAAGACTATGATTCTTCGAGATGGAGATGAAATTAATTGAACTTGTTAATAACACTTTATGAATGTTTTATTATTTTTGCTTTATATTTATGTTATGAAATTTGAATACTTGAATGATTATAAGACTTATTTTAGGCTGTTATATGTATTAAATATAAATTATATTATATATATTAAAAATATTATTTAATATCAAAACGTGTCCTAACGTGTCGGTATTTTTTAGAATTTACGTGTCAGAATATCGTGTCGTGTCGTGTTGCGTGTCGGTGTCCATGCATCATAGCCGTACATTGCTAAAAATTTGAATAAGGATCCTTAGGTTATTAATTAAGGAATTAAAAAGAAAATATTATATAAAAAAGATGATAAACAAAAATTGAACAAATTGGGACTCGAACCAGAATCTTACAATTGTTAAATACATTTGTACCCTTAATGGCACCACTAAACCAATACAACTATTTAATATATTTGTGGCAAATTTTATTTATATACATAAATTAAATATAAAAAAATAAGAAATGTTAGGATCACATTCTTTTGAATATAATTTTTCTCATTAGTTGAAAGTTTTGGAAATCACAAATTTTAATGGGTCTCACATAATATTTAATAACATTCTCTTGATTTTCTGATTTTTAATACATTTTAACTAATAAAAGTGTGTGTATGAAGGAGTATGCTAAAGAGTATATTGTTAGTTCTCATAATATATATATATATATATGTATAAAATATAGATTGAGTCATGCAATTCAATTAATGATCCACCGATTTAATTAAAGGTGACAAAATAGACTATCCAACCTGATGCGGATTGTAAGCTATAATGGTCGAGCCAAAAAAAGCTTAGATTTAATTTGAGCCTAAATAATGAAGCACAAGTCCTAAAAAGCCCAATTTTTGTGTGCTTTTAATGGATTTTTGTGGGCTTAACCTGCACTTGACCATGATTAGGAGTTGAACTAAAAAACATGTATTTAATTTGCGCTTTAAGCCCAAGTCCTACATTTCATTCAACGAGTTTGGACTAGCACTCAATCGATTTTGTCACCTTTATATTCAACAATTGTCCTAATGATTTAATGTCTTGACTGGTTTAACTTTTAAAATTATGGTTGAAATAATCGAACCAAATAAACAAGATAATGATGAACAAGTATGACTAATGATATTCATACCTTTCTTTATTAATAAAAATATACATCCCTCCTATTTTTTTCAATAAATTTCCTATAATATCCTTACTAATTTATTCCCTTGATTCAAATAATCCTTTCTTCACTGAAAGGGTTTTTTAGGCTCACCTTCCTTCCTCCACATCAGTTCTTTGTTTCTTGTCGTAGGTACTTGTGTTCTTGATCCCTTTGCTCCCTCACCCTCAATTTTGTAAACAGTAGAAGTGAATCTACCATATTAGAAGGTCTGGTGTATTCAATATTTTCTAACTTCTTAATCATTAGTACATACTAACCATGCTTAGAGTGTATCGGGCATCAAGGATTAAGGGTTGTGAGGAATTGCACCAATCTTCGGCTTTAATGGCAAAAATTCTTGTGAGGCTTTGAATGTACAACCTAATGGGGTGCTGATCTGTTAGCCTTTTACAACTGTTACACAAAATCAAAATTATATAGAAAATTATTCAAATATGAAATTTTACTATTTAATAGGCTCATAATGAATATTATGAGGAAGTAGAAGAATAAAATCTAGTTTCGGTGTTTCGGTGAAATAATGGAAATCAGAAACAACAATTGTGAAGTTTACAATTGAGTCCGTATCATTAATATTATAAAGAATATAAATGAAAAAAATAATAATTAATGTTACATTAAAAATTAAAATAATAATTATTTTTGAACAATTTCTTTTACACAATAATTTTTATAGGATGAAAGAAATATTTTATTAGACATAATGGCTTGTAGGCTATTATGAATTTCATGTTATTTTATTACTTCACATTACATTTGTTTAACCCTTGATGATAAGTTGATAACTTATGAAGAGCATTTTTGTTAAGGCAATTAGGATAATAATAATAATATTGTGATTTTGATATCATATTTAGATTATTTATATTTATTTGTTTATTTTATTTATTTGGTAATTTAATAAGTTACTCACTTTAGAGATGTTCATCGAATTAGATTGATTATATGAGTCCAACGATCTAAAATAAACCAATTAAATTGATTTGAATTTATTCGATTTATGGATTCTTTTCACTTCAACTAAACCAAATCCATACAATCAATTCAATTCTATGATTTATCTTCTTTCAACCCCAATGAGCTTGATAAAGCAATCAACTTTTTAAAAACTTTATATTAATGCATTTTAGATTTTGCAACCTAAATTTCTTCTATTTTTTTCCTATTTTAATTCATTCAATTTGATCTTCCTATAATCTTATCTAGTGTTACAAATTATTTGCATTTGGTCATAACTATTATGTAGTTTTCTTTTTTTTATCTTAATGAGATATATAAAATTATAACTAGAGAAAATTTAAATATTAAATAAAATAAATATTTAATCATTAAAGAATAATAAATATAACTTATTTGCATTAATATTAAAGTAAAAATTTATATAAAATAGATAACAATCAGAGACGAAAGCTTTTTATTGTTACAAACAATAATCCAAATCAAATTGATCTTAATCAAACTGATTTGGTTCGGATTAAACAAAAAAATATAAATCTAAACCAAACCAGCCCAATTAAACTTAATTGATTATATTCCTCTTAATTATGTTTTTAGTCATTTATATTAGGTGTATTTTTTCAGTCTCCCAAATAAAAATTTGCATCTATCGATCTCTGAAATTCGAAAAACATTTTTTTAGTCTATTCCTCCAAAAAAAAATTGTATTTTATTTTAGTCCCTCAAACTTTGGCAAATGGACTAAAAATAACAGTTTTCATTTTGAGAGACTAGAAACTACAAATTTTTATTTGAGGGTTAAAAAAGCATACCTCTTAATTTGAGGAACTAAAAATAATTAATAAGCTTATTCAGTTTAATATGGTGGGTTAACTCAATCCATTAACTTAATTTTGGGGTCTAAAAGTTTGCAAGACTTTTTTTTTCAAAAAAGCTTATAAAAAATGGATTAGGGATGTTCACAAGGGACTAAAAACAGACCCCCTAATTTGAGGGACTAAACACCCAAGGCCACCAATGTCACAACCAAAGAAATTGCTTACAAATTCATGAGTGGCCAAAAAATTATACAAGTGGATACACTAGGTCTTCTACCACAATAGTTTGATAAGATTTGCTAAAAAATGTCATCAATATTAGCATTTTCACTATTTTATCACGATAACTAAATATGACATACGTTGGTTTCCACAATCATTATTAACTTTCATTTACCACTGAACCATGGATTCCACATACGTTGGTTGTTTTGTCATATTATAATTCAGATGACGCGTAGTAAAAATCTTCACTATCATCATTTGGGAGCACAAAATGTATTGTGCAGCAAATATCCGATTATGCAAGGATTCGGTAGGCCGTAGTGAAATGAAACTAAAGCAAAACATTAAAATAGGTAGAAAAAATCTTGCACCCTACAATACACTTCAGGGGTAGATGTGTATGATTCCACTTCTTGCACAACCCAAAGCTGCCAATACTCAAAACGTTGGGGCAGCTATATCTTCAAGCTCAAGAACTTGGATGGACATCTAATGACATGCTAATTGCCTCGTCCATGCAGTTGCATGATAAAGTTTGTCTTTATATGGGGGACAACAACTGGAAAACTCCTTAGATATATATTTGGGTAAAGTACACAAGAAAATCAATTATATTTATCTGACAAAAGAAAGAGAAACCTTTCGTTTTTTGTAAAGATCATAGTCCATGGCAAAACTCACATTGAATCTTCCTTGACCTAAACAAAAAAAATTCTAATTACTGTACGACCTCTGAAAATATCACTCCTAATAGTTTCATATTGGCTGAACAGATCCAAATTTACAAAATCTGAGGAATTACACATTTTCCTCAGCCTCTCTTTGCAACTCGCGTCGTGCAGCAGCTAACCTCTCTGCAGCCAATCGTTCTTCCAGTGCTCGAGCACCTCTTTCTCTGCATGAACAGTACCAGTTGCCATGGCAAGTTATTTTATGCAGTACAATAATTACAGGAATGATGCAACAGTTGTTATTGCTGTTAATAAAATGTGAAAATAATGCAGAAAAAGAAAAGAAATGAAGACTTTGAACCAACACCCACCACCTCCAAAAAAAAAGAAAAGAAAAGGTTCTGCCATATGGAATAGTAGTATGATGTTTTATCAAAATAATAAACAAAACAAATATCTCGATGAAATAATGCTCCACTCTTGGTCTGAAATAATGCTCCACTATTAGTTAAATATGATTGCTTTAGTTAGTGTTGCAATAACACATGGAAAAGTTCATAGCATGCTTCTTGAGTTGATGAACACCTCACAAAATCAGTTACATATCCACATTCTAGTACAACTTTGACCTCACTAGTTTTCAAACCAAAAGAAAAGGTATGTGTTTTAGCCACTATGATAAGGAGTTGAAGTATTAATAGACAGAAGCCAGGCTTTTGATTCTAATTTCTTTCCTTCTATACGATTATTTGCTTTTTTATGGATAGCAGAAAGATAACATGACAACTAGAAATTTGAGAATAAAAAGAAATTTTACTTTTAGATAAAATAAAACAAGAAAAAGAAAGGCAAGACAAAATATGCACTCAGAACACTTATGAACAACTTATCTGTTCTTTGTTTGAGCTGAATAATTTATCTAAAAGAAAGCCAATAAAGCAACCAAATATGCAAAAATAGATTGGACACTTGCACCTCTCTATTGTTTGTTTATTTGATTTTTCCAGATGACATGCTACACAGAAGTAATTTCTACTTTACAATAATATACAAGTGACTCAATTAAAATTAACAACGGCTATGTAGAATTACCTTCTCCTGGATGCCTCAATTGAGTCTGAACCTGGTAAAGGCTCACTTTCCAGATTATAGCCATCATCATTAGAAGCATCATATCTTCCACAGAGCATTAGATGAAATATTGAAGCGATAGGGTCTATGACCGGTCTAGAAGGCAGCAAAAACATAAAAAATAAGAGTTTCTTAAAATCTAGAAAGACAATACTACAACTAATCACTTATTTTTGCTGCAAACTAAAAACTGAAATTACCTTAAAAATTCTGGAAAAAATGTGGAGAAAGCAAAATCTTCACTCAGGTCACCTCTATGTTTAGTTTCTGGTTTCCTCTGCCAGTATCTAAGATAAATCCAGCTTATATATGTGCCAGATATAATGGTTGGAAGATATGCTGTAGCCTCTAGTGTCCAGAAGCTAATAGCAATGGAAAGCAATACAGTGATAGATGGCAACCACTGAAGAGATGTAAGTGGCAAAAAATTTAGGGCATTTGCATAAACCTATTGTCGCTGATAAGTGACAAATTAGAAGAGGATAAGAGTATCAAACCTTTGTTTTTATCTTAATGAAAGGAAGCTCTTGATCTGGTATAATTTGCTTGATGCCAACCAAGAAACCAGATACAACTCCATGAAATCCAGAAAGTGGCATGTAACTAGAACATTCCACAAGAGTATTAAGATCAAAAGAATATTTGTTCAAGGTGGATATAGAAAATTGAATGCCTCTTAAGATTTAACAGATAGCCTAGAAAACAAGTAACTTGGAAGTCTGGGGGACCAACAAAACAGAACTTCTGTTCCAATGTTTTCTAGATGTCAAAGCCAAAAGAGCACAAGTAATAAAACTTCAAATGGGCTTCCATATAGCTTTTAATTTTTAAATTTTAAAAATGGAGAGACACAATATAGCACAAGGTGTGGGAAAGGGAGAATATAATACTCTGAAAGAAAAATAAGACAAAACATCATGATCAGCAGAAAGAAAATATCATCTCAGATTGTAATGGATTTAATATACTTACAGGTAAGTCTCCAGCCTTGTAATGTAGTATAAGGCAATAGCAGTGATGAATAAACATACTGAGGTTAGAAGATTAACCACAAAGATGAATTTAAAGAATTCCCTGGAGCCCCATATTGGTTCAAGCAGCTTCCCAATAAACAGGAGACTTAATGTGCTGATCACTACCTATAAAATTGTACAAACCATGTTAATTGTGAAGTTTTCTTACAACTCTGGTAATACAATAAAATATGAATAGTGAGTTCAAAAAACAGCATGTGCATACCCCATATATAGATTGTTCAACATAACCAGCTGTAATGAGATTCCAGGCAAATGGGATTGTCCTGCAAAATGAACAGAACAGGAAAATAAGTTCTAAAAAAAATTGAATATTCACAGTACGGTAACCTACATGATCACAATTATATGGAGAACCCAACAAGCACAGTAGTTAAAAGAATGAGCTTTGTATTGATTCAGTTATATATAAACTAACATAATCTAGCAAAACCTAAATTTGATGTCTTTGTGGTCTGCAAAACAACTCTTTTCCTAAAAACTGGGAAATCGTGTTAGCAGGTAGATATTATAAGTTTTAAAACTTTACTTGATTACTTCAATCTGCATGAATAACAAAATAGGGAAATTGTTTTTATTACTGAACAGTTATTACAAGGTTCAAAACTCTTCTGTCTATTGTAAGTGTCACAATTCTAATTTATATTAATATCAGGCAAGTGGCCATAAATATTCCAATAATTTCATCAGATATGCACTCGAAGGCACGGACACAAAAATTGGAAATAAACAATGTGATGAACACTTAATTGATCTATATGGATGACTGCTAACTGCTGAGAAACATAATGCAACAAAAATATATCATGTTCCTTAGTATTATCGTTTAAAGTGACAATAGAATAAAATTAGGCTGGATAAAAGAATAAAGGTGACAAATATCATAGTACTCATAACCCTAAGAGAACATTCAACTAAAGAACCTTCACTCAAGTATACTATTTTTCGCTAATTAACAAACTATATTGAAATTTGAAATGTTGTGTATCTCTATGACTTAAAGAATGCTTTGACTAGGGCATGGTTAAATGGTTACCAAAAAGGGCAGGAAGAATGAGTATCAATTTGAGAAGAGTTGATCCAGAAAACTAACATCAGTCTCAAGTCTGAACAAAAAACCACATACTCATAAGCAGTTTGAGATCTTATAGAGCATATAAGTCTAAGATCATCAAAGAGCAAGATTTCTCAAGTACAATGTCAACAAAAATTCAAAAACTATCTGGAGAAATCAACCTGAGAAAATAAAAAAGTCAAAACTTGAGCAAGTTGCTGAGTTGATAATATTTGCGAAAAACATCTCCCAAGTCACTAAAGTATGGAAAAAGAAATAAAGTTCTTGGCATCAACCAACATGATACTTGTTGAGCTTCAGAAGATGAAAGATAAGTTAAAATTGGTCAACACATGATGTGAAGCATCAGAACACAAGAATTAGGCATAACCCTTCCAGCATTTCTTCTAACCTCTTCTTCATCCACACTGCAGCTCCTTGTCACTCCACTCCTTGCCTACTGTTCTTCCATTTGCTTCTCCCAAGATCAAACCCCCTTCACCAAGAATTCCAATCTGGACTCCTTTCTTGCATTCACCACGAAAGACTCCCCAGATCAGGAGCTTTGATCCTAGTTCAAAAATTAGAGAGAGAAAGATATGATTTTATTGATGAGATCTCCCTTAGCACTGGATCAGTGAACCCAAGTTAGGAAGAGAAAGAATGAATACAAGTTGCTCTCCTCAAGATTTAAAGAGCTTGGGTTCTCTCCCCCAAAGCCAATCTTTAACCAGAGAGAATGCACCAATGATTTTTTGATATCTTGAAGAGAGTAGATAAAATGATTTTTAACCTCATTTAAAGAGATATAGAGGGAAACCACGAAGGACACTGGAAGAAACTGTAAAAGGGATCTCATGGTGAATAATATCCTTGAAAATTTGATTAATAATCAAGCCCAAATATATCATGTGAGAAACAATTAAGATGAAAGAGAGAGATGATTAATTTCAAAAACATTAAGGGTAATTTTGGAAGAAAATTATAAATTATTGACAAATTTAATATCACTAAATAAATTAATCAATTTTCTTAAAGGGTGTGAATTAATTGAAAGGGTCTTATAAAAAGGAATGGCAGGAGTAGTACTTTTCCTATTGGCATTTGCAATAACAAAATGAGAAGAACAACTTCCCCAAGGACCCTTGATTTCACATTCTTCAATCAACATTTAGTGGCAAGTAGTAACTGTAATAACATAAGTACCCACTGAAAAGCAGCATAAACAAGCTAAACAAAGGACTAAAATATACTCAAGCAGTCAAGCCCATACTAACATAGTAACATTAGTTTGCCTTAATGACTTAATGTTACATACCCTAGCACCCATCGTTCCTGTTCAATTACAAACTTGGGATTGATGATCCCATAAAGCCCATTGGATGGTCAAGATCCTCCATCAGCTAATGCAAGTCTCCATATACAAGCCTCATGAAGCCAAGACCCACTGTGCTGCTGCTGCCCCCATCCTTGATAATTAGCATTAGCAAACCCCCTCCATACCTAACAAGATGGTGATAATAATGAGGATAAAAAAGAACCCTGATATGATAGCCAAGCTATCACAATTCACAAGTACGTTTTGGACTTGTGGTTATTGTGCTCTAATATCTTATATTTTAAGCCATACCTATTGTTCAAACAACTTGAACAAGCTCAACCACAGGCTCACAAAACTTAAGCCCAAGTTATTTTATATATTCTTAATCCTCCACTGAAATGCTAGATGTCCTCATCAAGCCCAGCTTATCCCTAGGATCCTTCCTAAGGAGATTTATAGAGAAACTAGAGTCAGTACCCATGCAATTGAGAGTTGGCTAGACATCAATTCAAAACAAACCATTTTGGAGAAATCACAAGCAAAATCCACCACAGTACCGTCATTAGACTCGCAATCTTACATAATAACTCCTAGCAAAATTTACCCTAAAAAAGGTTATGTACTTGTTATCATTTACGACAAGTAAAGCAGCCACGATTAAAGGAATTTGATTGGGTGCACCCAAATCTTGGCACAAGTTAAATGCAACATATACCTAATACCAAGGTTTTAAATTGTGGTAATGGTAAGGATTACATTCCAGTTCTTGACATTGTGGGAAATTGCAAACAAATGTGACTGTGATGGCAGTTGTGAAATGGTTGCAAAGAGTCCAAAAACCTGACGTTGTGGTCGAAATCTCAGTCGCAAACCATTTTTCAAAACCATGCCTAATACCGTACAATTGTCACATACTTCCATTAACAGATGAGAGGTTTGAGCTTGATCTCTGCTGGGTGACATGGTGGGTGATTTGAGTTCGACTCATCCTTTCCACTGTTTGCTATTGTGAAAATGGCAGCCGCTACCTTCTTTTAATGTTTTAGTTTAATCTGTCCTCAAAACTTAAGCAATTTGTATTAGGAGTCATTAACTTGTAACTTTAGCTCAAGTTATGATCGGTCAATTATATGCAACAATCATCTCTTAGCGGTTCCAATTTAAGTTTAATTATACGTTAATCAATGTCATTTTGCATGCGTATACAAATCTGGAATTCAGGTAGGATCTCACAATCATCATCACAATCATGCAGTTTTAAGTGTATCCCCCCTCGATCCTCCACCACACAACCAGAAACTATGGACTATTGGAGTCACAGATGATTGGTAAAGTAAATAAATCATAAATCATATATACACATTTTAATTATGCATAGTGTAACATGCGATTGATTTTACAAGTTAGGGAACGGTACCTGGCGGGAATAAGAGCAAGGTAGTTAACAGCTGAAGGGAAAAACTGAACCGCAATGTGACCGCAAACTAGCACCACCGCAAGGCCCTTGCATAACCGAGTGAACCCAGAGAAGAGGCCCGTGCCCTGAAACCAGAAATTAATCCAAATAAAGAAAATTGAAATGAGGAAGGTTCGAAATTTGGAGAAGTTTGTAGAATTAGAATCGGAATGAAGAAACATTACCCCTGAAAGCGCTGGCGTGCTCATGAACTCGGCGGTGATCCCAATCTGAAGAGGATCGGATCGGATCTGATCTGATGATGGGTTTTGTTAAAACAGCAAACAAATAAAAAAGTGCGAAGAAACCGAGCGACGTTATTTTAATGGCAACACCTGGAAATTGGAATGGTAGATGAGGATCTGATCTTGAGAGACCCGCTTTACACAAACAGTGATGATGCAAAATTAAATACTACTGTATCTTTTTCTAAAGAAAAATGTTCTTTTTATTTAAATTTATAAGTAATTAAAGGTGTGAAATGTTTTCAATTAGAATTAATTTTAAAAATTTAAAAGTTTTCTTATAAAATAAATTTAATGAAAATATATATAATGTAAAACAAATTCTTATATGAAAATCATTTATATGTAATAGTTATAAATTGTGTTGAAAATAAAGTTTAGAAATACTATTAAGGGTGTTTTTGTCATCCTCAGTCATGACTCATGAGGTCAAGCAAGGGTGTTTTTGTAAAAATGGTAATTGATTTTGTCTATTAATTATTTTCAAAATTTAATTTGATCCTCTAATGATTAAACAGTTGAATTGGTTTTATAATTTTTGAAAACGATCCAATCAATTATTTAATTAATTTTTACAAATTGACCGTCAATAAGTAATTTTTACTTATTGATCGTTTTAAAACCGTCACTAATTGCGTTTCAAAAACAAGGACACAAATTAGTTATGTACTTATGTGAAATAAGGAACATATCACGTAAAAAAATCTCAAACCAAATCTCAAATGAGAATCAAAATCCAAAATCAAATTACAAATCACAAATCGCTAATCCAAATAATAAAAGGGGAAGAGAAAGAAGAGTGGCTCAATCTGAAACCCTAACATTTGCTTTCAATTGTCGTGTTCTCCTCCAATCCTCGCCACTTTCACTGTTTTTCAATCTGAAACAAGAGTCTTCAATGGCATCAAGCCATCACGCGTGCCCTTGAACACATCCTCTACGGTCTTCCCTGTTCATCCTAACGCAGTAAGCAATGGCGCCCAAACATAAACCCGAACCCGTTTCAGCCTTCTTGAAGTCAGGTTGCACCGTGGAAGTGAGCAACGACGACGATGGCTTCTATGGGTCATAGTTTTCTGCGACTGTGGTTAGTTGCATGACCTTCGTTGGGTTTTTTGTCAAGTACCTCAACCTCATGGCTTGCGAGAAGTTGTCAATCTTCACCAGCTTCGGACACTGCCCCCGCCGGAGAAACATCGAGAATTCAAGTTCGGCGATAAGGTGGATGCGTTTCACAACTACAGCTTGTGGGACGGTCACATCACCCAAAAATTAGGGAATGGAAGGTTTCGTGTGTATTTCCCGGTCTCGGAGGAGAACATTGTGTTTTTTAAGAACAAACTCAGAGTTAAGAAGAATAAGTATAAATTGAAATAATAATTCTTTATATTTCATTTCTCAATTGAGATCTATATATATAAATCAAACACTAAAATAACTATTATCTATTCAAAATAATAAGTTGAAAACCTAATTTTAAATTTATAATTTTATCATAAAGATATACCACATAAAGAATTGAAATTTTAATTTCAAACTTTAATTCAACACTCAAGACCAATTACAAGTGGATCAATCACAATTGGGTTCTCCCAATCACAAGGTATTTCATATGCTAAGTTTTTTTCTTTTGTAAAAAATAGTAATCAATTTTAAAAGATAAGGAGGATATAGCTCACTTGATTGAGCTGGTTATTGTAAATTCTCGGATACATGTGTTTGAGATAAAAAAAATAATTTGTTGAAAATTTTATTAATATAATAATATTTGTATGATCTAAAGCTTGTATGTGAGTGAAATTTCTTTGGTTCAAGTATCGATGAGAGGTAAAGTAATAGAAGGGAAGAGATAGAGGCAAGACACGAGGGACATGATCAGTGAGTTACCAGACTGCATTCTGATGCATTTAATGAGTTTCATGGACACAAGAGACAGTTGTTCAAATTTGTGTTTTGTTTAAACGATGGAAAGACTATTCCTCGCTTAGTTGCAAGTGCAGGAAGAATTTTAAGAAATTTATATGTCTTGGGTTTTGTTTAGTCGAGATCACTCTTGTTCCCTACTTAGTGTTGATGAATTGGATTGAATCTGAAGCTCTAGATGTGTTCATCAAGTATGTTATGTTACACAATGTCCAACAGTTGACAATGCATGTAGGTTTAAGCAGCAGACCCAATTTGGATTCCCTTCCTTTGGTCTTTTGCAGCAAGTCTTTGACATCCCTTCAGCTTTGTGGTGTGCATGACTCCTCTTCTAGAATAGTACTTCCTAAATCTCTGCACTTGCATGCATTGATAAGTCTACATCTTGAATGTGTCTATTTTACATCAATTGACAATGACTGTGCTAAGTCCTTTTCAAACTATCCCGTGTTAAATGCTTTATTCTTTCGAAATTGTGAAATACATAACAATGCAAAAGTTTGTATATAGTATTGATACGAAGTAACTTCTGTCAGAAGTAATGACTAATCTTCGTCAGAGATTGTGAGGCGCACAAGATAGGTATTTTCCTTTCAACACAATTTATTTCATGACTAAGGGTCAGTCAGGAATCAAACCTTGAATTACTTAGTTAAGGAACACAAGTTGTTATCACTTGTGTCAACCATTATTGATCATTCTCCATTAATCTAATTCTACCCTTTCCTGTTTAAAAATAACTAGTTACATCAATTTTCTTACTATTTAGCTAATTGTGCTTTCTACACCAAATCTTAGTTCTTTAACTATCAAGGGTTTTGCTTGTCACCAACTTTCTTCCTCGTGCAATCTTTCTTTTCTTGGACCAGTGAGTATTTGTGTGTGTTTTATCTCTATTTCAACCTTCACAAGATGGCTGCAAGTGCTTGCCAATGTTAAGATATTGACGCTAACTTGTTTTAGCATGTTTTTGCCTCTTCACTTTTTAATGCTCATAACATGTCTGCATTCTATAAGTCAATTTTTTTTGTCAATAGTCAGTCTTGCATTTCAAAATATGCATTTAAATATGTATTCTAATATTGTAGGATCTCTCATATCCCAATTCAATGATGCTTCAATCTCGTGCTTTGTTAGATTAGAGTCACTATTTTGTGATTAACACAATATGAGATTGAGAAAACTATTCAAGACTTTGGCCAACTGAAAAACGGGTTTGCAAGGGGCAAACATTGACGATCTTATAAATTTGGAAATAAAAATAATGTTAGAACTTTGAAGTTCCTTTTCTTTTGGGTATTTTACGGATTTTATTATATATATTAACAGATAAGTTTGTCTTAATATTTATTATATAAGTGGGTTTTTCTTTTTATTCTTGTGCTATTATAAAAATTCCATTGATTACTCTATGTTATTTGCATCTTTCTTAATTTTTAAATTAATTTTTTTGTTAATGTCAATTGTTAACATCTTCCTCTACAAGTTTTATTTATTGGGAATTTTTTTTATTGAAAATATAATACTGCACTCCTTTGTAATTTTTAATGGAATTCTAATAATAATTTTTTATTTATTAATTTATTTAATCCATATCCTAAAATCATAATTATTAAGTAGTAATATTCATCCTACTCACTCACTTACATTCTTTTTTTTTTATTTCATCACATTACTTATTATTTTTTTCTTTTTTTTTCTGTCTATTTCTCAATTCTATTCACTCCAATCCACCCAAAATGAGGGATTAACGTTACTCTTAATTATTTGAATTTAAATCACCTACCATTCACATAAACAATTCTACTTTCTACCACAGACAATCTTATTGATTTTTTGAAGATCTGGCATGTAACCTCCACCACACACAAACCTCCCAAATATCCGCAAATGGTTCCACCTCATCAATCAAATTGGATGGACAAATATCAACGTGGACCAATAACAAGTCACAGGCTAACATCATCACCCAATGGCAATCCACTTTTGGATTTGCCTATATCCACACCACTCTCCTTATTCTCTCGTGTTGTTGAAATTCTAAAACATTGCCTGTGACATTCACTTCACAACATTCTCACAAACAACTCTTGAGAAAGAAAGAATGGCTGCCAACACATTGATGAGTTCTGCCATCTCAGCCTTCCCATCTCTCCTTTCTTCCTCAAAATCCAGATTTGCCGCTGCAGTTCCTCTTTCCAGCTTTGGTGTCACCAATGCCTCTTCTTCTCGCTTTTCCATGAGTGCTGAATGGATGCCTGGCCAGCCTAGACCCCCCTACCTTGATGGTTCAGCACCTGGGTATGCTTCAATTTCCCTTCTTTTGTTTAGTACAATAAGGTTTTTTTTATCAACATATTTTAGTTTTTGGTTTTGTTAAAAATGTCACATGTAAGGATTCCAATCCGTGTGATCTTTCTCTCCTTTTCTTTTCCCTTTATCCTTTTCCAGTTTTTCAAATTATGATTCTAAAGAAGAACTTTGCATGTAATGTACAATGAAGGAAACTTATGTTTTCACATACTCGTCTTTTGGATAATTATGTTATTTTTAAGAAATATGCTTCTGTTTTACTTATTAATTTTTATCAGAAAATTTGACTAAACATATTTAGTGACAACCTGACTAATCTAAACTATACATACTCCTCAACAGCTTATTCTTGATTAAAGTTCATATATCTTTTAATCTTTACAAATTAAAGCTGGTATGGTTTTAGTTTCTAGTGAAAGATTAAAAGTACAATGTTTTTTATTAAATGTGAAAAATTGAAAACAGAAAATATAAATAAATAGAGATTGGAACCGAAAAGAAATCACTTTGTTGTAGCATATTTTAGTGATTTTGAATGGTTTGGTGGGTTTTGTTGTGATGGTGATTTGTGCATGCACGTTTTGCTCTTATGTTTCAGTGACTTTGGATTCGACCCTCTTCGTCTTGGTGAAGTACCAGAGAATCTTGAGAGGTTCAAAGAGTCAGAACTCATTCACTGCAGATGGGCCATGCTTGCTGTTGTAAGTGTCTCTTTAAAAAACAGCGGTTTCCTTTAGTCTTTGTAAAACTGTAAGATGCTAGCAGAAACATGCATTTAGGATAGTAAACATTCCATGAATATTTTCATTTAATCAGAAACTATTATATAAAATAAATTTGTCCATTCTTATAATTAATATCTTACACAAGTAATATGAAGGATGTTTTATGATATGATTAATTGAGAATATAATTTTTTTTACATTAATACTGCATATACATGAATATAAAATTTTTTTACATTAATACTGCATGTACATGAACCTCGATTTGATAATTTATTGCAATTATTTTATTTTAGAAAAAAAATGTTAAATAACACATTACCAACGTCATATATTGAGATCCAATTTTATTTCACTTGAAAAAGTGTGGTTTCAGACATTGTCCCAAATACTAAAAAAAGAAATAAAAGCTTTAATATGCTGAAATTTCTTATATTTTGCAGCCAGGGATTTTGGTTCCAGAGGCTTTGGGCTTAGGCAACTGGGTAAAGGCTCAGGAATGGGCTGCAGTTCCTGGTGGCCAAGCAACCTACCTAGGCAACCCAGTTCCATGGGGCACCCTACCCACCATTCTGGCCATTGAATTCCTTGCTATTTCCTTCGTGGAGCACCAAAGGAGCATGGAGAAGGACCCAGAAAAGAAGAAATACCCTGGTGGTGCTTTTGATCCTTTGGGATACTCTAAGGACCCTAAAACATTCCACGAATACAAAGTCAAAGAAATTAAAAATGGTAAGAACGCCTCAGCCATAACATATCTATTTTTTTTATATGTAAAAATCGAACTTAGATGTCAAGAGATTTACAATAATTCACACATTCTATTTAATCAATTTAATCAATTTGAGCTAGAAAATCGATGTACTACTAACAATTGTTTGTTGTATAGAAAATTGACAACATTTTGTTATTTGTTTAATGTTTAGGACGTCTTGCTTTGTTGGCCTTTGTGGGATTCTGTGTTCAACAATCAGCTTATCCCGGCACTGGACCTTTGGAGAACTTGGCTACTCACTTGGCTGACCCATGGCACAACAACATTGGAAACATCATTATTCCACAATCGATTTTGCCTTGAAAAAAGAATTCCAATATTTGTTTCAATAGCTACCTGTATAACTCCATGTAACTATTTGTAATGAATCGTATCGATCTCGCTATGTTGGTATCGCTGTGCTGTAATTAAACTTTAAATTCAAACTCACACTGTGGCAACTAGTTGGTATGAAAGAGAGGCTTGAAGCAAACTTCCAAGTCCAAGTTAAAAATTTGCATTACATGATTAAATCCATATATAATGATGAATAAAGCATGTTTTGGACCAACTGCAGCCTACAAATTAAGTACCAACTTCTGTGCATGCTTCCTAAAGTATTAGGCATGCGGTGTGTTCCAGCAAAATGTTTTACATTGGTTCCTAAATCCTAATCATCTAACGACTTTCCAACAACATTTTCTTTTGTTAAAACTGCATTTCCTGCCAAATAATGAGTCAGCTAAACCTATACAAATCTCAAATTCAGCATTAAGAAATGCATATTCGTTCCAGTCAATGAAAGGCAGTCAAGTGGTGAAAATTAGAGAGAATATGATGCATTGGATTGGACTGCCAAGCTGCAGCAGCTGCATTATTGCTTATGTTGATATGAATCGTCTTGAAAAAAAATTTCAACACTCAAGTGAGGAGAAGTCTAACATAGGCCTATTTGGGTAAATTTTAGAAACGTTTATAAGAGAAGAAAATAAAATAAAAAATAATGCTATAAACTTCTCCATAAATTAATATGAAATCTCCATTAACTAACCATTAGTTAATTTGCAAAAGCTCTTTAATATAACTTCTCTAAAAGATCAAAGGATATTTACAAATTAACTAATAATTCGGTAATGGAGAGCTCATTTTAGTTTATGAAAAATCTCATTTCATTTCTTTCTTCTTATTTTCTTCACCTAGAAGTGTTTCTAAAGATGTTCACCCAAAGAGGCACAGGCTCCATGCTCAAGGGGCGAGCTGCTCGGCTCAACTGAGCATGACCTTGGTAATGTACTCTCGCATGCTCGTGTGTTTGGAAATGCTTTTGCAATGCACGTATCATTGTTTTTTACTTTCAAACTATATGGTTGATGCATAAGCTAGTAATATTTGCACCAAGTGGACACGCATCACTCCCCTCAGACGTCTAAACACACGGTTAGATGCTAAGAGTCGAGCTATGTTGAGGTTGGGATGACCTAGTTATGAGCTTGACCATAGCAATATATAAAGAAAATTAAATTATTTTACTTTTATTTAAAAGAAAAACTTAAATAAGTAATGTAAATAAGCAAATAGAAGTATCAACTATCATATCTTTTTTAAAAAAGGGATTAAGTAGATTATATGATTCCCACTTCTCATGCCTGATGTGTTGAGTGTCCGTAGTAGTGATGTTTAAGGTAGATATGTTGATTAACAAATTTAATATAATTTTTATGCATTATAACCATGTTGGCACTCAATGTGCCATATCAGACATTCCACAATTATAAATTGACAGATCTTATAATAAGAACTAAAATGACAATGATTTCTAATTTTTGGAACTAAAATTTCCTTTTCATTTTAGATAAAACGACAGTAGCATGTAAGCGATCCTACAAGTAAACCCATAATTGACAACATTGATTTATTAACTTTAAGCTTACCTTCAAAATTTAAACCAACCCATACCACAGTCTGATTCGTCCTGCTTGGATTGCATCTTTGGATGTCCGTGAAGAAAAAAGTGAATCAATTAAAAATTTTAACCATAATTTATTTAGAGAATTAATTTTTCTGCATGGGATGAGGTTGATTGAGAACTCTTTTCATGGGTTTCACAATCCATACTACTTTCAATTCAAGCTTCAAAGGTCTGTGGCAAGAATAATTTCCAATTTTCCATGATTTGTCCTCCAGCATAGATCACCTGTAGGTAGGGGTGGATATGGATTGAATTTTAAGAATCCAATCCATATCTATCTAAATGGATTAGATCTTAAATCTATATTTATATATTTTTTAAAATAATTTGGATTTAAGATTTAATCCATTTAAGTAGATATGGATTTGGTCATATCTAATCTATATCCACTTAAATGTTATATGGATTTTTTTTATAAATTTTAGTAATTAAATGTTAAAAAGTGAAAACTTAGCACATATCCATTTAGGAGCTATTTTCAATCTACCTTGGTTAAGATTATTTTCGATCGATCTTGGTTAGGGTATTTTTGGCCTACCTCAACCAGGACAAGTTCAACTAATATCAGTCCAAACATTTTTAGACCGACATCAACAATGACGATTTTATGATTGACATTGGTCAGTGCATTTTCGGTCAACGTCGATCAAGGATTTTTTTAATATATCTTAGGTAAGGTTATTTTTTGGTTGAGATCGGTTAGGATTTTTAGTAAATGTCAATCGGTGATACTTTTTTGGCCGACATCAACTAGGGGTTTTTCAACCAACGTCGATCATAACTATTTTTTTGTCAACGTTGGATAGAGGTTTTGTGACTAACATCTGTAAGGTTGTTTTGGCCGATACGTGTCGTTGATATTTTTTTGCCAATATCAACCGAGATAATTGTTTGTTGACATTGGCTAGGTTTTTTTGTTAATGTTGGTTGAAACTATTTTTTTGTTGTCGTCAAATAGGGTTTGTTGGCTAACATCGACTATGACTATTTCTTTGGATGTCGTTGGCTATGAATATTTTTTGTTGACGTCAACTAGGATTTTTTTTATCGTCAATTGGGAGAATATTTTGGTCAATATCAACTAGTTTGTTTTTACCAATGTCGATCTTTTTTTGTTGATGTTAGCCAAAAAAATCCTAGTCGACGTCGACAAAAATATAGTCTCGTCTGACGTTGACCAAAAAATCCTAACCGATGTAGCGGAAAAACCTACTCGACGTCTACCAACAAATAATCTCGACAGATATCAACAAAAAAAAATTTAACTGACGTCGACCAAAAAATCCTAGTCGATGTTGACAAAAAAAAAGTCTCAACTAATGTTGGCAAAAAAAAACTTTGGATGACATCAGCCAAAAAATAGTCTAAACCAACATCCAAAAAAATCCTTACCACATTAATCGAAAAACAGTCTCAACTGATTCTGGCTTATAAACATCATCAATTAACATCGATACAAATAACTCTAGATGACATTGACCAAAAATAACTCCTACCAAAATTGGTCAAAAAAACTTAACCATCATCATCTAAAAAATTGTATTAGATTTAAAAATCTAAACAAATATCCAATCCATATCCAATTAATTTGATTGAATTTAAAATCCAAAAAATTAAATTTGGATATGAAACCAGACTATTTAAATTGATTTAAAATGTATTAGATTGAATTGGATATAAATTAATTTTGTATATTTGGATTTTTTGCATAGTACTATATGTAACAAAGACAGTTAATTGGTAATTGGTAAGGCAAATAGTTAATTGGTAAGCGTGATACAACACAAGGCAAAGGAAAAAAGCTCACTCACAACAACACAACAATTCCCTGGAAGCTCAATATGGCTAAAACAACACTAACAAACACCCTCCAAAGCCTTCATCCCCCACATTGCAAATACAATTAATTTTGCTGATGATTTACTGCATCAGAAATGTAACATATGTTAATTACAACAAATAAAATCCTTTGCCAGACTATTAATTTCAGTGGCTATGTATGCCTGTTCTCGGTGGTCAAACTGCTGCTACCTCCACCCATTCGATTTGATTCCCCAACCTTGGCTGCCAAAGCAAGAACTTCAGGGGACATTTCCCAGCTTCCACTTTTTCTTCCCCAGCTGGATCTCCTGGGATGCATTCCGGCACGGTCACTAGTTTCGTCTACTGTTGTCCTAATTTCTGGAGACAACTCACCAAATTCCCCATCCTTTACAGCCACACGGTCATTTAATTGACCTTCAGAAGGATCAAGAGCAGTACCCATGTCGGCCCAGACGGTTTTCCTGCCCATCTCTATGTCGTCAACAGCTTTTCCCATGCTCGGGCTCATAAAGCCTCCACCCACCGACCGAGGAGGTAATACTGGTTCCATTGGCACCTGTTGAAATTATAGGATTTTAGGTATAAAGGGAGGAAAGGAGACAGAATGTAACACTCCATTAATATTAACTGAAATGTAGCACTGATGTTATCATAAAACCTATGACACTAATACTAATCATAAACCCTAACTAATTAGGTAAGCATAAGCAAACATGATAAGATTAGAAATATGGTAATCAATTGGAAAGATGATAATGAGTAACAAGGAAACTAAACCGAGAAAATTATCTTGTATTGAGTGACAAGATATTTTCATATATTCAACACTTCACCTAAAGTCATAGCTTACTAAGTTTTTAAACTTGTTATAAATATAACCATCAGGAGGGGGAAATATAATTAGAGACAGCAGAATAAATGGACAAGGCTTATTCTCTGGGACTAATGCAGGGCCAAGCTGATTTCTGAGGAAAAGTCACAAGGCAAATTGTTGATTTTGGTAAAGCCATGAGAACAGGCTAATTTCCCTAAGGCTTTGTTTGGGAGTTAGGAGGGGAAGGGAAGGAAAGAGATTCAAGGGGAAGAAAAGGGAGGAAAATGAGGGAAGTTCCTTTCTCCTTGTTTGGGAGTTAAAAATATATTAAGGGAGGGAAATGAAGAGTTAATAAGATACTTTTACAATTTTGCCCTTGAATTGCAATTTAGTCATTTAGTGTTTTGTATTTTGATATTTTATTAACACTAGTTGGGGTAGGATAGTAATTTTATTAACACTGGCTGGGGTAGGATAGTAATTTTATTACTTTTCCTTCTAAAAATCCCCAAATTGGGGGAACAACAATTTTTAGACTTTGAAGAATTTCAGAGGAGTTTTAAAAATCCTCAAATCTTTTTCCTCAAAAATTAAAACTCCCAAACAAGGAGATGTCACCACCTAAACCTTTCCCTTCCCTCCCTTCCCCTCTAAAATCCCTCTCCCAAACAAAGCCTAAGAAAACCACGGGGACAGACTCATATCTCTGGGAAAGCCATGGGGCCTGAATCATGTCTCTGAAAAAGGCACGAGGCCAGCTAATACTTATTGTAAACTTAGGCTAGTTGAATTTTGCGAGAAAGCCATGGGACTAAACTGATGTCTCCAATCTCACAAAGTCACACAATACACAATTTGAATCAAAGAAAGCAAATCTGAATAGGGTGGCATTAACGGGGCAGAAGCAGAAAACTAAGATTATATAGTTTACCCTACTGAACAAAAGGGGTAAAAACCAAAGCACAAACCTCTGAGAAACAAAACTAGACCAGCAGCACTAATTATTGGAATAGAGAAGAGTGCCAAAAAAAAAATGGATAGGATACTTTATAGCCAACTAAGTAGGAAAATAGGTGGACAAACTAGAACTCTATTTGTGTGTGTCAGTTGAGGAGAGGGGGCCGGCAGAGGGAGGGTCTTGGTAGTGGAATAGTGACCAGATAAGTCACGGAGGACGGTATTGCTCTAATACCATGTTGAAACTATGGAGTTTATAGATAGAGTGAGGAAGAGAGATAAACAATGAAACACTGAACCGATATTAACTGAAATATATTACAATGAATTAATGTTAACACAATTTAAAAACTAACCCTTATTTATACTAATCATAATCCCAACAAAGTAGAGATACAAATTAAAAGAAAATATGGTAACCAATCCTAACATATAACAAGGAAATAAGGAAGGAAACAAAATTTGGAGGATAACCTAAGATATTCTATGATACGATATTTGCATAAATTCTAACAGCACCTTTGCCCTGAAATTGTTCTTTGATTGGGGAATGCTGGTGCAGAATATATCTAAGAAATTATTGATCACTCCCTTGTTATACGGGTTGGCCCGTCGATCATATCGGTATCTGAAGTTCTCATATGTAGTCTGTAACAGTAATGGACACAAATATAAAGTTGCAAGTCCAGTAGGATAGATACTTAATTTTAAATTATACTACTATATAAAGATTTTAAAAAGGACTGCTTACCTGATTTGTACTTATAAGATATAAATGAAAGGCAGTCAGGCCACCAACAAACCACATTGATATGAAGGTGTAAATTATCAACACTATGGAAGCTGGGGTTTTGATCATTGCCTTCCAAATTGTTGTCTCCTCTGCCTCCATAATTCTTCTAATATAGACCCAACAAAATGCGAAAACATATATACAAAGTAGTGTAGTTGAGAAGACAAACATGAAGAAGAAGCGATAATTACGCTGCATAACAATTGTGCACACATTCAGATACATAACATTCAAGAGTGACATGTATCAAATAATAACTGAAAAGTCACCAAACCAGAAATATATATACAATTGAAAGGAGGATAAAATTGGAAGGATCATTTCTCTTGACCATCATTAATAAATGAAAGCCACCCAACAAGAATTGAACCTAGATTTCAAATATGAAACTCAATGCTCCTAAATTAACTATAAAGCATAATCGTATTATGTATGAAAGCATAGAAACTCTAAGCGATACATCTGAAAGGAAAATTTCCATAAAAAATTCACCTTAAGGACAATATATATCCATCAACCATTATGTCTCAATTTATGAGCTGGACTGTTCTACAACCTCGCATTATTATTATGTATTGCCAGATATAATAAACTGGAAAGTAATATATCATATTAATATTACTATATAACCTTCTGATGATGAACTTTACATTCGAATTTTGACTCAAGGAGTCTAAACTAAATTTTGGAAATACAAGTGTTGATAATTAACAAATTACTAGAACATGCTAGATTTTCCAGCAAAGCCCATGTACAAAATATGAACTATCTTAACAAGTTCCAAGATGACAAAAGATCACCTATCTCTTTAAATTTCATAACTATTAGATTCTACTCACCCCAGATACCATGCCAGTCTTTCTGCCTAGCAGAGGAAATTCTGCAGACCAGACTCAATTAAAAATCAATTTTGTCAAACAAAAGGACTAACTTACCAGCCCAATGCACTGCCCAACCCAGGGACAATGGTGATCAAACCGTTCCACACAGTTATTACAAATTGAGCAGTGAGAACATCGAGGAGGCCTGTAGAGCATGCAAGTATCACAATACTTGACCTTAACAGTAATTCCATTGACCTCAACCTCCTTAATTCGAGGCAACCGCAATTGAGGAGTTTGACCAGCCCCAACGTCTAGACTACCTTCAAAACCTTCTGGTTCTGGAGGATGTGCATTGCGTGGAATTATGCCAGGGTCTCGGCCAGATGTTAACAAGAGAAGAACTAACACCTAAAAAAGATTATAGCATCAGCATACAGTAGGAAATAATATACTTCATTGCTCATAGTACAGCAAATGTGCAATGCCATCTAAAAAAAATGATGTGTTGGTGCCTCCACCTTATCACAAAATAGCCCAAATGATAATTAACCAGCACATAAAAGTCAATGGTTGTGAAAAACCCTACCATCTTTCTGGCTAGTAATACATGCACCAAAAGAAAGAATTTACATGTAAAGAAAAAAATTCTCCTTTCAAACTAATTTGTAAAAGATGTATTATTAGTTTAGTCTGCAGGCATACTCACCAAGGCCTTATCCAGTTGTCCAGATATTGATTTTGTGAATTACAAGGCAAACTCGCAAGTGGTTGATCAATTTGTATTGACACAACCACCCTGAATTCGAGGGGAAAATGTTGGTGCTTATTAGATCGTTACTGAACTAACTCTTATCTCAGCTTCTCAGCCTTTTTATCATTTTCTCTTGTTTTCTCTGATTCTCTCTGATCCTAATAACTTCAGTTAAATTTTCATGACACTCAAGTATATCGCATATCCATGTAGACCTATTATGCATCATCAATATCCTCCAAGTTAAACTCAAGATTTTTCACTGATTATGGTCAGGTATCATCTAAACCAGATATGACTAGAATTTTTCGGTCTTAAACATGAATTTTGACACCTATATGAGATTGACTAAACCAGTTATCCCCAGGTCATCTCCTGTTTTCCTTTCAGGAAACATTTGTAAGTCATATATCTTGAATTTCCAAGCAAGATGCACTCCTTACGTTCATTCTCAGGTAAAATTAAAAATATAAAACAATGTGCCAACCAGATCAGACATACACTTTGGCTCCCCGAAGACACTTTCTCTTGACAAGGAGGTTAATTTGTTGATTTTCAATAGGCTAAGAACACAACAAAACTATTTTATTCATATTCTTTTGCTTAATTAAGTCAAAGTCAGACTTCAACAAGAACCCAATTATATCACCCAAATTTATTAACTATTTACACTCTGACTTAATATATCTGCCACTCAACTGAAAACAATAAACTCCTCTAAACTATATGCAATTTGAGTTAAAAAAGAAAAAGACAGAAAACAATAACCTGATAACTAGTAAAGTAATATAAAAGTTGCCCCTAGCAACTATTAAATTATCAATTACTTAGGTCAGATACTTTACACAAGTAAGATTGAAGAATTGAAGACAATGGAGCTAAAAAAGTTTTGTCTCCTAATGGGTTTCTGGGTGTGTGATGTTCTAACTTCTAATTCAGAAACAACAGCAAATTTACTATGCATAATTTTTTTTTTTTTTATCAGCAAAGATAAAATATTATATATAAGAGAAAGGAGTACAAGTAGTACTGAAAAAGAAAAAGCTAACAGTAAGCCTAGCAGAGCTTTGGCAGCCTAATACATGGTAATAACCCGAATTAAGGTGCCAAAGGTCACCCTAGGAAAAGCTCACCCTGTTGGCCTAAAGAGAACAATAAGAGCAAAATGAAAACCTCCCCTACTAACAAAAGCCATATCTAATATGACTAGACCAATGGTAGAAAGGAATATCAAATCCTTTCTCCAGATTCACTAACCAGGACCAGCAAAAGAATAAAGTGTCCTCCAACAGTTTAGACCCATCAAAGCTTTCATTATGGAAAACAATCCTGTTGCGATGAATCAAAATGCTCCATGTCAAGGCTATCCACCAAATATACCACCTCTGAGCTTTAATGCCAGTAAGCTTGCAGTAACTGTGTGGAAGGAAATGATCAATTGGATTAACCGGGAATGCCCCTACCACATTTATCCAGCTCATAGATTCCCACCACAGCGGCATAATCTTGTGGCAGCTAAAGAACACGTGTGATGCGTCCTCAACAAAATTACAACAGAAAGGACAACTATGATCACCAATATTTATATTTCTATGTACCAAATTCCTCTTAGTTGGCAAGCGGTCTCTCAGTAACCTCCAAGCAAAACAAGAGGCTTTACAAGGGATGCGTAGCTCCCAAAGATCTTTGTATCCCTCCTCCTGACCATGGGTATCCAGCACCCTATTTAATAACTTGTAGGCACTTCCCACCGTGTATTTACCATTCAGGGCCCCCTCCCACCTCCAACTATCCTGCTGTTCGGGACGTATGACCAGACCCTGTATTTCCTCTAGGAATTTAATTGCAGTTTCTACTTCCCCCTCCCTAAAGCATCTTCTCCAATTAAGTTTCCATTCCCACCCATCATGTGATAGAGAACCCATTTGTTGAATGACTTGGTGTTGCTGTTGGGAAATGAGTTATATTCTAGGAAATTTCGTCCGCAGAGGTACTCCATCATCCTTCCACCCATCTTCCCAAAATAACACCTTAGAGCCACGGCCGACGTTCCATTTATATCCCTTATTGATTTACTATGCATAATAGTAGATCATATGGAGAAGGATTTTGTGTTTGGTTTATCATGGAACCTGATGGATAACAAAGTACTGCCTTCTTGAATTTCCACTCAGAATTTTCTACTGGAATTGATGTTATATTAAACCAGTCCAGGAAAAAGATGGTATTAACAGTGTCTACTCCTGTCACGCATTCTTTTAAGTTTGAACCCAAGAAAAGATACAGCAAGTGCTTCACTGGACCTGCATATCCTCCACACTTTTCCACTCAATTTCTGCCAGCCTCACACTTTTACCCTTTCCTCCGATACTCTATTTCTCACAATCAAATTCCCTACTCCCACTATTCAGTGCCAGTTCAACATGCAGTTATGTCCCAGATTATCAACAAGAATATTCCTCAGTTTCCTATTCTTCCCTCCTCACCCACACGTAATGATAATGTACTTCCCATCCCCTTCCTTGTAGAATACACCTTACTTACAGGGATATTTCATAACCCCATTGCTTAGGAGCAATTAATCTCAATTAAGTTAAAAGGCTTTGACAAAAAACAAGGACAATACTGTTCCATAGCAGAGTGCTATATATGCTGACATTTGGTGTCTGTAGTTAGAACTAAACACTTGGATACTTAATGGGAAATCACCATAATTGATAATGGAATAAATTGTATTCACCATGACCAGTGTTCAGAATGAGTCTCTTACAGCTAAGCAGTAAAGTGCTCACAGTAGGCTTGAAATTTTATTTGGATTATTAGTTTAAGGAGGAGGATATCTGCTCAAACTTCTCTTAGCGATCTCTGTTTCCCCTTCTAAATAAAATATTATCTTTAATTTAAACAAAATGACACATTGTACAATACTTGGCTTGTCCATGGATTTCATTTCTTTGTCAGGAGCAAAATTATGTTAGTTGCACTAGTTTGATGATTTTGATCATATTAGTTTCATTATGGCCATGGCTAGTTTTGTTTTAGTTATCATTCAAATAAGCCAAAGAAAAAAGGGGCATCAGCCAAGTTGTATTTCATTCAGAAATCAGAAGTTAACCAAATTCCATCTTCTAGCTTACCTCAAACAAGTGAGTCTGAGTTGCAACATAGAGAAATGTTTCTCAAGTCAAGACTATAAACAAAGTTCCCAATCAATACGATTGTACAATGTAGGCTCAAAGAACAAAATAGTATGCATGGTGTGTGTTTGTATGCATATGAGAGAGAGAAAGAGAGAGAAATAATCTCACATAAATTGTGAATATAACAGCAATGGCCATTATGGTTACCCCCAAGTGATCAGCAAAATCATCTATTAGTTTTCTGGCAACATAGACACAGAAAACTGCAACAGGAGCAGCAATAAGAAAAATCGTCAGGGCCAATGATCTTGCATCTGGTCCAAATATGAACCTTCCCTGAAGAAAAAATTTCTGCAGGAAATGGATGAAAACAATGAATATGCATTTTCACAGTAACATAACCACTAGAACAGCAGCATATTTCAAATAAAGCTGCAGCATCAGCCACTAACATAATAATATTCTTTTTAAGTTCTATGGAAAAGACAATTTAGGAAAATCAAATATAAGATATAAATTAACCAAATGATTGGACACAAGTGGTTAATGTACTATAGTTAAGGTTGCATCATTCAAGTACTACCCAAGTTTGATCTTTAGCGGAAACAATTCTTGATCAAGTTTTACTTACCTCCAGGCCGAACTCCGAACTAGTCAGGGTCCCTTTCCCTGATGAACCGAAGGGTTAAGACAAAAAAAACATACAAGATATAAACTACTAATACCTCAACATCACAATATAGAGAATATGTCATAAAAATAATGTATATATTAGTCAGTACTCAGCACTGTCCAAATTCAGCGACAAGGGTTCAACCTAAATTCAATATATCATCTTAGAAAATAACCAGCAACTACTTTCTACTTCACAACTAAAATGTATGGCCAATCAACCCACTATCCTTGTCATAACCTCACTTTATTATTCAGCTTTCCCAAATTGTCTAGGGTCGTGATTGGATAAACTTCTCTATAAACACTTAAAAGAGAAAGAAAAAAATAATGTAATGAATTTAACTTTCCAGATAAGCTAAAATCAACTTACACACTTAACTTTTATAAAAGCTCTTTACGATTAACATCTCCAAAACAAAAAGTTAAGGTGCATAAGTTGATATTTTAGCTCATAAAAAAAGCTCAACGCATTTTACCTTCTTAGTTACTTCTCCTCTAAGTGCTTATAGTCAAGTTTATCCAAACAAGGCCTTAGATTCAAACATCAAAGCCTCCTTGGGCCAGATTCATTCTCCCACATTCTCCCATGTTTTCCCCTCAACACAAAACCGATTTCTACCAGAAAGAAAAACACTAAACGATTCCCAGTAAAAAAAAAAAAAATTTAAAAATGAAAACTAAACTGAAAATTTAAAAATAAAATAGAAAACAAGCTATAACTGAATGGTTGGTGGGTGAAAATAATAATTTAAAAATATACAAAATTTAAAGAAAGAAATAAAAAAGGGGAGTGGGGGCGGGGGGAAGGAGAACTCACATTGCTCCCCTTCCACGCTTGGTAGACCAGCAAATCACCGGATCCCGAACCCGGATCCGAACGCTGGGGTGGAGGCACCACGTACATATCGTATCGTTTTTTTCAAAAAAAAAAAAAAAAATCACACACTCTCTCTCTTTTTCTGTTGAAAGAAGGGAAAAAGGTGAGAGAGAGGTTGACGGCAATCTAAGGTTGTTCGGAATAGGAGGACATGTCGGAAAATGATGCAGGTGTCACCGGCGAGCTGAAAAATGTGAATGTGGATGTAATGGAAGTAAAGTAAAGTGAGGGTTTCTTTCTTTCTTTCTTTCTTTCTTTCTTTCTTTCTTCTGTTGGATTTGGGAAGCAACAAGCAGATTCGCTTTACATTTGACTACTATTGCTGTCACAGTATATGTGTCTGTGCTTTACAGAATGTACACCTTGACGTGGCTGCCTCAATGTAACTTATAATATATTATTTTTTAGTTTATTATCTAAAAAAAATTATTTTATTGTCTGATATTTTTAAATATTTTGTTTTTATATCTATCATTAGCTTAAATTTATTCAATGGAGTAGTACCAAGACTAGTAATAAATACCAAAAACAAATTTTAAACTAAAAAAGACAAATATTACATGTATAAAAAATATATTTAAACTAATTAATAATGTATTATAGGGGCTGATACTTTATTGTTTTATGTATGTATCTATGCTTATAATAGTTAATCCTTCCAGTAAAATTAGTGGCTAGCCGAATTAGTGTATGTTTGTAAATGAGGTGAAAAAAAAAAAACTTTTGAGGCAAAAATAATTTTGTAAAAGCATCATAACCCTTGTTTCTGCTTTTATTTTGCTTTTCAGAGCAATCCAAACACACACTTTGATGTGTTGTATGATTTGGTTTTGTGTTGACGTGTTAGATCTATTATCTAACAAGGTTTCAGATGTTTTATAGGTTATTGTTAGAAGATTTCTTGAGTTTTTAGATGAGTAAATATGTGTTTTGTTCTTTGGATTTGTGAAACGAGGTTGTTATAGTTGTTTTTGAATTTAAATAATTTAGTAAACAAATTATTGAATTTGAATTTCATTAAATAAGTTATTTTTTGTTGTTGGAATTTTAATAATAACAATAAAAATATCGATAAGTGGTGAGTGATATCTTATGGTTTAAAAATATATTCATTGTGTGTTATCCTACTTAAATGTTCACTCAAGTTTTATGTAAGATAAACCAAAATGAAAGAATTTAGGAACCAATTTGACACAAAGCTATAACATTGATTACTTGTTTAATTTATATATTTTCAAATGTTTAAGACCTTAAATAGCATAAATCTTTTCAAATCTTCTGCATCTCCATCTATGATGGTCGTTTTCCTCTATAGAGTATAGTATAGTGGAGAGCATCTTCTACACGAGGAAGGAAGCACAAAAAAATTGCAAGTGCCATGTCTGTAACTGGGAGCGCATAATTTAATGGTTGAAATTTACGTTTTTGTAACTGTGATAGAAGAGTTTAAATTTGAGCTACTAGAACATGGAGAAACTTGAGAAGATTGTTCTACATGTGCTCTTTCAACATGCAACATGTAAGTATCCCTTGCCCACAATTAACTATATGAATCAAAAGGTTGATGCCGCGATCGAAGGAACCTTAGCAATTGGCATCGTTGCATGTCGTTTCTCCGTGAACATTATATTGTTGTTGGACATTCTCCTTCATCCTCCGTGTTGTGGTTTCATCTTATTCTCAAAACGTCACCAAAATCAAAGCCACCAACCTTCTCCGGTGACTCGCAATGCGTGTCATACGCAGGGACAAAATCAGCACAAAAATTTTAATTTATGCCAAATTTTAAGTAGTATCAAATTTTTATTTTTAGGTAATGTCAAATTTTATTTTTAATCTTAATTAATTATATAAGTATATATAATTATTAAAAAAAAAATTCTCCACCACTTAATTATTGTAAATTTTATTTTTTAGATAATGTCGTCATGTGGCTCGGCCACCGGTCATACGCATCTAGAGATTTCAATTTCTTCTCTTTTGGATTTTATTTCCTTTGTTTTTTATTTGGTGTTACTGTTATACTCTCCTGATGACTTGGTTGTTGGTGATGAGGGAGTTTTGACTTGTTGCGGCAGCGCAGGAAGAAGTTGTTGTGGTGTTGAGGAACACAGTAACGATGAAGGTGTAGATAATCTGGTGATCAGAGTGGACTTAATAACATACATATCACGAACCATTTATAAATGTGATCCATTGTAAAACTTATTTATAATAACATATATTTTTCGAATTTGAAATATTCTACTTTCACGCGATTCATATGATTCAATAAATAAATGATATTTTACGAATACATAAAATTCAAATAATTTAGATTTTTTGAAGATTAAATGCGGTTACTAATTCATTATTTGACATGTTGAGAGAATGAAAACTTCATATTTTATTGTACAAGAATTTTTATGAAATATCTAAATATAGTTTTACTCGTGTTTTTAGAATATTATTATTTTTACTTGTGTTTTATATTATTTGATATAATAATAAAAAGGTGATGGTTTCAGTGAACCAGTTGCCTATGTGGTTCTCGGTGAACCAGTTTTATTTACGGTGAGATTTATTGAATCCTTATAACTGTATCCTACCCCCTCTACATAGGATTCCTCCCCGGTCCTTTGTCTCTCCACCCTCCACAACCACGTCAACACCCTCATAAACCATCCATCCGCTCAAATGAATTCGAAACAGAAAAAACGAAAATGCTAAAATGTTCCATGCCATCAACTTCAACAATCAATAAGTTATTAAGATAAAGGCAATAGAAAAAAATATAAAAAAATTACAAATCAACATTTTAAAAAATGTTATTTAGATGTTTCAAAAAATATTATAAATTACTAAAAAAATTATTTATCAAACGGTCAACAAATTTTCAGATAATAAAAATATGCAAAAATTAATTGAAATATTTTGTCAAATACAATCTTAATAATAATATTACACATATCATAATATTATTTTATTTTAAAATATACATTAGAAAATATATCTTAAATTATATACTTCTATTCTACAATTTAATTATTCCAATTTTGTCATGTATTATTGGATCAGATTCTTGTTCAAAACTGACAAGAAAATTTCAGATCGAGTAAAACAAAGATAAATCCGACTCAGCCCGTCCCACACTCACCCCTTGCAACTTCAAAAAAGTAACCCACCCTCCCAAAAAAACTCCATGAAAAAATGTCCAGTATGCATAATGTAGAAACTCGTGTGCAAGGCTGTTTACTCTGCTAAAGTTAACAAACACATTGGGGTGGGAAAAATTTAACTCAGTTGCAGTAATTAGTCCTATTATAATTATAATAAATGATATATCCGGCAAGACACTCGAAATCACACATTTAAGACAATGTTCAAACACAAAATTATCTCCTCTTTTTTCCACCCTTCCCAGATTTGGTGGAAGGTCCAGCAGTTGATGTTGATGCAGTCTCCTGCTTCTTGGTCCTTCCATGATGCCTAGGTACCATCTCTGCAACCTTTACCATTAGTTGCTTTCCTGCAAAACAATCACAGAAAAAATGAAAGCATGAAAAATGTCAGATTGATTGTATCTACGCAGTTACACGAGCATAATTTTCTCATCAATTTTGATAAGTGATATTTACAATGAAAAATGAAAACAGAGACATTGTTTTTATTATATTGTCAAGAGACATCAAGGCTGTATTTGGTACAACTTTTGAGTGCTTTGTATTTTATATCACATTAAATCTATAGAATACAATTTGTGATTATTTAAGTCTTGTTTTTATAACTTTCCTTCTTTACCTAACATTTTTTTTTGACAGATTCTTTCCCTAACTAAACCCTCTAATTTCAACAAAACATTTTGGTACCTAGAAATTAAAAGCTTATATTGGATGTTTTATTAACAATGTCACTGACTAACTATTTGAGTTAGATCCTGACCACTTGCAATCTTATTGTTAAATATTAAAAGGTCTTTTAGATTTTTGTGCTTTTTCTGCACTTCAAGCTCAGTGGTCTTTCCCTTCTTGAGAAGGACCAAAAAATTGGGGTGGCACAGAACAACATGCAAGGGCATTCCATGATAGAGGGGCTATCAGTATTTAACACTATGAAACAGCAAATCTTTATCAGTAGTAACTACGGTGCTAGTTTCAAACCTTCATCTCTTGTATATTAAGTCATAAATATGTACTGAAAAGGTATCTTCCTATTAATAACATCTACAATCAATTTAAATTCACTTAAAAAAGGCAAACTCTGGCCTATTTATAATAAGGCTTATCTCTCTGTTTGTAAGCAAATTTCCATGAATTTTATATTAACTATAAACCAAATAAAAGACAATCTAAGTTTCTCCTTTTGGGGAGGGTTGAATGGTCCAGGTAGCAATCCAATCCATCTTGATCTGCAGCTAACCAAAAGAAGACTTCAATGTAGGACTGGTTTGCTAACAGTTAACAAAAGGATTAAACTGAATTTTAATAGATTTATCAAATACACTACTGTCTTTGAAGGATTTAAAAAGAGAGCCAAGAAAGGTGATCATCTACAAATGTAGGGAAGGAGGGGGCGGGACAATAGCAACTCACAATAAACATGTAAAAATTGTCAACCTTAAGTAAAACCAGTAGTCCAGTATACTCTTATCAGACCTTCACCTTAGGTACTATAGACAAGTATTTATGCCTCCATTTCTAAACTGTATACTACACTGCACATCTCAATCAAATTTTCAACTTTAAAAATTGAAATGTTTTAAACTGTATCTAATAGCTATTAAATCTAAAGAACCTACAAAATTAAAGAAGAAGAAAAAGATATAACATTGTAACTGTTACAACTTTTTATTATGGTGTTATGCATATGAAATGTTTTCATCCTCTCCTACTCTTGTGATTTTACCCACAATTCCACATAAGTCATTGATTCCTTCTTTATTTAATTCTTGACAGGATTCCAGAAACAAACTACTTCAAATGAAAAAGAAATTACTTTAACCATAATCATGTTATGTTCTTAATGGTACTGGCCCTACCTTAAAACGTTCACAAAACAGAGATTACCACAAATATGTGAAGGCAGAACAAGACGCTGTTGATCAAGTTGCCTTAAATTATATATACGGTGCATCCTTGGGTTCAAGTCAAGAGTACCCATTTCTCATTCAAAATTTTATTTCTACAAGAAGAGCACATATTTTTAATTTATCAATTTAATGATCAGCTCTACATGTGAATACACAACTTTTTTCTCAATCTTGCATTCTCAAATCTGATTTCATAGTACCATAGTACTCTAAGTCCAAGCCACAATTCATAGTGACCAGTTCCAATCTAGTGTCTCTTGTGTCATACAAGTAGAATACAATAAGACTGAGGGAAGAGAAGCTTGCTCAACTTGACACCATGTGCCATACATATAGACAGACAGACTTGATGATCTAACTAGTGAGTTCCAACATCACAGTTGGGAAAAGACATCAAATTTTTGTAATCATGACACTGACAATTGTACATTACAGAAACATTCTAGCCAGGCTGTTGACAATGTTTAAAAACAATCCTATCCTCAGCAAGACACACATAAATACATTATGCAGCGGTTCAGCCATTGGATGAATGAATATGATATCTAAGTAATATATTGATTCAGATTCATATAATAATAATAAAAAAAAAAAAAGGTAGAAAGATTAAATCTTACTGGATGAGATGGCGGAATTAAAGAGAGTCCCATCCTCCTTCTTAAGCAACACCCTCACGCGCCCTCTCTGCATGAAATCACGAGGGTACGCCTTGTCTATCTGCAAAGTTCCATTAAAAAAATCAAATTTCCCAGTGAAAATTAAAACAAATCCAAAATTACACAGCAGCAACAAAGCAACGAACCTCAATTGCAAAGGGGAGCTTCAGATAGCTGCAGCAATCACCGATTTCGGCGCAAGTAGGGTTTTCGCAGGCTTTGGCGAGACCAATGCGCCTTCCTTCGGCCATCGTTTTCTTGGAGTTTATGTAAACGGGATACATCACAATCCATTTCTTTATGTTGGGCAATTCGGCAGTATCCATGTGCTTCACTCACGCACTGCAAATTGAGATCGAATCGAAAAATCCTAAACTGAATCTTCACTTCTACGATGGCACACACCGAAACGGAAAGAAGGAGGAATGAAGGAGAAGAAGAGAGTCTTCAATGCTGGTCGGCCCAGTCAACCCACCCATGCTTCATCTGGGCCAAGGCCCAAAAGCTCAAGAATAATAAATGATAAATAATCATATTTATTCTTAAATTTGTGAGACGTCATGAATTTGTCCATAAAAGATAAAAAATAAAAACTTAATCATTAAATGTATAAAAATGTGATAAATTAGTTTTATAAATAATTTAATAATAAATTAGTCTCTAAATTTTGTAATTTAATATCAAATTAATCTTCAAACAATATAATTTATTGTCAAATTAATCCTTCTATATTACAATTTAATCATATAATGTTCTCACAAATTTAATAAGGAATTAATTTATCTCACTTTTTTACATTTAAAAACTAAATTTATATTTTTCATCCAAATTCAATTTGATACTACATCACACTTTCACTGAATTTAGTTAGCCCAAGGGATAAAATTTTAATTGGTTATTGCTATTTGCACTCCCCTTTTTACAATACACTCTCCTTTTCTGTTTCTATAAATAAATAAAAAATAAATAAATCCTCCAAAATAACATGTGGCAGGCGCTCCATAAACTAAAATACACTCCCACTCTACATGGCAATTCCAAGGTAGCATCTTTCAGACCAATGAGTAGAAGGTCGTACCCCTTTAATCACCACAAGCTTAACATCGAGTTGGACCATGGACAAGTTAGTGCAAATACAAATTAGATGGTATTGTGGATGTTAGATTGAAGCTGGAAGAAAAGGAAACTTTTATTGAATTTGAAGCCACACAAGTCAATGGTACAATGCTTGTGACATCGTCGAAAAATTCTCTAAAGATGAAAGGACATGGAAGGAACACAAACTCAAATCCGTTAGGGTAGTGTGAGACTAGTAGGTGCGTGTTGTATCTTTCTCCCTTTTGATGTAGTTTTTTTTAGATGTGTACACCTTTTGTATGCACAATCATATCTTTTAAGAGGCACAAATATCCTTACATGTGATGCATTTGCCATGTATATGATATCTCTATGTGGTATTTCAGTGTGTTGTATCTTTTTGCATGCATGGACAAATGTATTAGACAAAAATGAATGTTGCATGACCCCCACAAAAAAAAATCATAACATTTTCATAATCAAATTAGTACAGTTTTTTTACTATAAAATGGATCTTAGAGATGAATATAAGTCGATGGTCGTCAATGTAGCGGCAGTGAAAATTGTTACACCTCGTGCCTTTCTCTTTGTTTTACTATTAAAATACATCATATATTGTAAAAAAAATATATATCATATATGTATTTTCTTTATGAAAAAATGCTCATCTTATGATAAATTATTTATCATTTGTATCATACATAGCATGTTTTATCACATTATTGTAGTATGATTTCACAAATGCAAGACAAGGTGGACATTTCTCTCCATCATATTTTCTATTTTTACATATTAAAATATATCAAATGTTCACTTGTTTTTCTCAATAGAATTAGAAAAAAATGCCATGTCACATGACATTATGCATATGTTCATCCCTTTTTTTTCCCTTATCCTTTCTTCTTCACTTTTTAAGGGACAAAATAGCACCAAGCAAATTATTCAGAGACTCCAAAACCAATGCAGATGGACAAAGCTGCAAGTTGGCTTCTTAAGATCCAATGTTGATGCATCTTTTGAGGGGGAGGACCAATGGACCAAATGGGGTATGTTCGTATGTGTATCTGGGATGATAGGGGATATTTCATCTCTGCTAGATCTCATTGGAGGAATTTGAGCTATCCAGTTGAAGAGGGACTGAGGAAGACACATTACATTGGAGTTGTTGCATGCAATGAAGTTAGTAGTTGAAATGAGTTTTACTCATGTGATCTTTGAGATGGACAATAAACTAGTGGTGGATAAATTTTTTTTAATAACTCAAGTCTAGAGTCTGAACTATTCTGAGATTGGTCCCATACTAGAGGAGTGCTAACAAATTCATTTCAATTCTCCAAACTCTGAAATGAGTTCAGTAGGAGCAAGCAAATGTAGTTGTTCACTCTTTTGCAAGGATAGTTACCTCTTATGCTAGTCTTATTGTTTTTAATCATATTCGGTACTTATATTATTAATGAAATTGCTTGAGTTTGTCTCTATATTAAAAAAAAAAACTAAGATGAGACTAAAGGCAAAAGAATCCAAATAATACATTTATAATAAAAAAAATTACCAATTTTGGGTTGTTTGCAAACAAATTACACATATGGGGCAGTAGGTCACGCTGTCACACCTAATCTGGGCGTGACCAGTCATGCCCATTTTGGGCGTCACCCCCTCTTTTATACACTGCACTTTGTTACGTTTTCGTCACTTTTATTGTCTCGCCTTCTCTCTAAAAGTTTCCGAAGTCTAGGTGTGAGTGACTCTGCAGCGCGAAGCTCTATCAACAAGTTATTTTATTAATTATGGATATTAGTTAATATGTTATATTATAAAATTGTTAGTGACATGTGAAATTGTTAATGTTTATGGTTTAGTTTTGTAGAAAAATGTTTGGTATTAGGGTGCAAGGTTTAGTTTAGTTTAGGGTTTATGGTGAACGGTTTAGGTTTAGGGTTTAGTGCTGAGGGTCTATGGTGTAGGGTTTACAGGTTAGGGTTTAGTGTTTTTGGGTGTAGGGTTTGGTTGTATAATTAAAAGTATTTTTTTTAAATTTATTTAGTTCATTTTAGGGTTTAAGGGTTACGGTGTAGTTTAGTTTTGTATAAAACTGTTATGTATTAGGGTTTCAGGTTTAGTTTAGTGTAGGGTTTAGGCTGTAAGCGTATGGTTTACGTTTTAAGGTGTAGGTTTTTTTGTTTAAGGTTTAGGGTTTAATGTGTTAGGGTTTAAGGGGTTTATGGTTTAAGGTTTAAGGTTTAAGGTTTTAGGGTCTAAGGGTTAGGGTGTATGGTTTAGTTTTTAGGGTTTTGGGTCTTAGGGCTTAGGGTAGTTTTTAGAGTTTTGGATTTAGGGTACAAGGTTTAGTTTAGTTTAGGGTTTAGGGTGAGCGGTTAAGGTTTGGGGTTCAGTTGAGGGTCTACGGGTTAAGTGTTCAGTCACGATGGTTCACTTGGTGACTCCTCGTCACCTTCATATTCACGCTCATCTTCGCCTTCATATTCACGCTCATCTTCGCCTTCATCTTGACTATGATTTACAATAAATGGCATGTTCACCCTTTCAATCATTTCTGGTATTAATGCATTGTTATGGTCTACAAGCCTCTCAGTGTTTGCAACTCTATCTTGAAGCTTATCTCTTTCTTTTTTAACTTCTTCCATCTCTTTTGCCAATTCATCAAACTCTTGTTTTTTAACCCGCTCCATTGATGAAGAAGATGAAAAACGATTGGATGGACTTGTTGCTATTACCTTAGATTCCATTCCAAACCCATAAACTTTTCCTTTCTTAGATCTAGCTACATCACACCACACATCTAACTTACTTGGTGGAGGTTTACCTTGTGCCAATGCTCTTTTGGTCAATTGTTTCAATGTGCGTGTAAATTCCTCCTATCATCACCAATATAAGCCTAATAAGTGTTTCATCCTGCATATGAATTTGTTGGTTGTGATGTACATGGTGAGTGCACCCCTTCCATTGAAGGTGGAGGTGATACATTAGATGTCCTAGCAGGTGAGTGTGTCCCTTCCATTGAATTTGTTGGTTATGAATGACATGGTGGATTTTCAAAATTCGTTTGTGCATGATATGCAGTATGTTGTTTCGTTGGATGACTCTTAGAACCTTTTCCTTTATTTGGATCTTTCTCTGCCAATTGCAGTTAACAATGCAGGCTAATAGTTTAGGGTTTAGTTTAGTTTATGGTTTAGGGTGAAGGGTTTAGATTTAGGGTTCAGTGTTGAGGGTGTACGATGTAGGGCATAGGGTTTACGGGTTAGGCTTCAATGTTGAGGGTCTAGGGCGTAGGGTTTACGGGTTACGGTTTAGGGTTTGGTGTTTTAGGGTTTAAGGGTTTATGGTTTAAGGTTTATGGGTCTAAGGGTTATGGTCTATGGTTTAGTTTTTAGGGTTTAGGGTTGTTAAAGTATCTCTATGAATCTTTGTAACCCAAACAATGTCGTTTATCTTGTTTTATGAATTTATTTTTTTATGAGTAATGGTAATAACATATTCTAACACAATTTTTTGAAATTTATGTCTACAGCGAAGCTCTGCCAAGAAGTTTTTGTTTTTGTTAAGTGGAAGAAATGAGTTCAGGTGGTGAGGAGTTTGTCTGTGTTGTGTTATTTTTTAATGGAAGGAAAGTTGAAGGGCGACACGGTGTTGTTTTTGAAGGGGAGAAAAGGCAAACACATTTTAAGCGAAGCTTAACAATGGGTGAATTACATCAGAAGATACGCCAAAAATTAGGTCTGCAAGACAACCAATATATCACTTTGGTTACAGGAAGATTATGGCAACGTGAACAGTACATGGGTTTTCAACTTGTGGATGACGAAGACATAGAATTGCTAATGGAAGAATTTTTCAACCTGCCAAGGAAAGATTTTATAGAGTTGTATGTGGACTTTAATGTAGGAGATGGGTCATATTTACCTAAATATATTTCAAATTATATTTAAAACCTAAACCTATAGGATAATAATATCATCTACATATTTAGGGAAATCACCTAAAATCCTAAACTAAATCCTAATCCCTTACCTTAACCCTAAACTGAACTAATTAAATTAAATTAAATAATTTTAATTTAAACATTAAATCCTAAACACTAAACCCCAAACACTAAACCATTAACCCTACAATCATAATCCCTAAACTAAACCCTAATCACTAACCCTAATTATATTCAGTAAAATAATTTAAATTTAACAACTGAACCCTAAACAGTAAAGCTCAAACACTAAACCCTAAACCCTAGTCTAAACACTAATCCCTAATCTTGAACCCTAATCACTAAGTAAATTCAGTAAAATAATATTAATTATACAACTAAACCCTAAACCCTAAAATCCTAATCCCTAAACTAAACAATAATTCCTAAACCCTAACCCCTAACCCTTGAACCCTAAACACTAAGTAAATTTAGTAAAATAATTTTAATTTAACATCATCTACTACAGTAAAGTCCCCATACAACTCTATAAAATCTTTCCTTGGCAAGTTGAAAAATTCTTCCATTAGCAATTCTATGTATTCGTCATCCACAAGTTGAAAACCCATGTACTGTTCACATTGCCATAATCTTCCCGTAACCCAAGTGATACATTGGTTGTCTTGCAGACCTAATTTTTGGCGTATCTTCTGATGTAATTCACTCATTGTTGAGCTTCACTTAATATGTGTCTGCCTTTTCTCCCCTTCAAAAACAACACCTTATCGCCCTTCAACTTTCTTTCTATTAAAAAATAACACAACACGAACAAACTCCTCACCACTTGAACTTATTTCTTCAACTCAACAAAAACAAAAACTTCTTGGCAGAGCTTCGCTGTAGACATAAATTTCAAAAAATTGTGTTAGAATATGTTATTACCATTACTCATAAAAAAATAAATTCATAAAACAAGATAAACGACATTGTTCGGGTTACAAAGATTCATAGAAATACTTTAACAACCCTAAACCCTAAAAACTAAACCATAGACCCTAACCCTTAGACCCATAAACCCTAAAACACTAAACCCTGAACCGTAAAACGTAAACCCTACGCCCTACACCCTAGACCCTCAACACTGAAGCCTAACCCGTAAACCCTACGCCCTACGCCCTACACCCTCAACACTGAACCTTAAACCTAAACCCTTCACCCTAAACCATAAACTAAACTAAACCGTAAACTATTAGCCTGCATTGTTAACTGCAGTTGGCAGAGAAAGATCCAAATAAAGGAAAAGCTTCTAAGAGTCATCCAACGAAACAACATACTACATATCATGCACAAACAACTTTTGAAAATCCACCATGTCATTCACAACCAATAAATTCAATGGAAGGGACACACTCACCTGCTAGGACATCTGATGTATCACTTCCACCTTCAATGAAAGGGTGCACTCACCATGTACATCACAACCAACAAATTCATATGCAAGATGAAACACTTATTAGGCTTATATTGGTGATGACAGGAGGAATTTACACGTACATTGAAACAATTGACCAAAAGAGCATCGGCACAAGGTAAACATCCACCAAGTGTAATATCTGGAATTTTTAAACATATGAGTAAGCACGTGTTAATCTTAGGATTAACCTTATGATGGAGGAAATATAATTAGGCCTTGGAATCCCTTGGAAGGAGGCTTAAACGCTTGAAAAAGAGTGGAAATAGGCTTTTCTGGCCTGCGGCGCGACCCGCGCCATATGTATAAATATACCAATGCTGTCTGCCATCCCAAGTGGGTAGCGTGGATGTCCAAGTGGGTAGCGTGAAGTACGGCACGAGTAGCGTGGGAAGTGGCTTAGAAATGGTATTTTCTTCTGCCAGCCCAAGTGGGTAGCATGAAGTGCGGCGCGAGTAGCGTGGGAACGTCGGCAGAACCAGAATTTAAAGGCCAAAACGCGAAAATGGAGGGGGAAAAGAGCCTTTCTTCTTCCTCTTGCCTCCAAACCTCCATTGGAGGTGCTTCCAAGCTTTTTAGGGCCATGTTTGAGAGCCTAAACACCTCCTGAGCCCTTTCTATCACCTAAAAACCGAGTGAGAGCGAGAATCCTTCCTCCCTTTCACCAAAACCTCCAGTTTCTGAGGAACCTCCAGAGAGGTGGATGAAAGCTCGAGTTTGGCGAGGAACGACGGTGGTTCAGCTGCACCAAGGCTAGGGAGAGTAGCCTAGAGGCCTTCCTCAGCAGTTTTGAGGGCTTGACACTGAAGGTGTCAGAGGAGCAGACCATCAGTGGAGGCTAGAGCTGTGAGGCACGGCTAGCCAGGTAAGCTCATTGTTCTGGGGCTTTCCCCTTATTCTGGTTTGCCACCCGTATGGGTGATGTATGATATATATATATATATATATATATATATATATATATATATATATATACGTGCATGTGTTCTGAGCCTGAGAGGCTAATGAACGGTGCTTTGAGTGAATCTCAGACCATTCTGGATTATGGAATATGTGACGGCCTAGTGTGTGCTGGGCTGTAATGATAAACCCTAGGATAGACACTGGTTCAGTGTGAGGGTAATGAGACACCTGACATGGCAGGTGTGAGGCCGTGTGCCTTTTGAGGACATGCAGATCATGAGATGGTCTGTGATGGAACCTAGAGGATAT
>PYAF01005139.1:547276-561024 GCA_007407185.1 Glycine tomentella | reverse complement strand
GATGTTCTTGCCCAGGCATGTGTTGTGAAAGTCCTGGAGGGTTTCCCAGGCCAGATGCTAGACAGATATGTTGTATCTCTAAGAGAGGGTTTCCCGAGGGGGGGACTAGAGCCTAGGGCCTCTTAGATGAGCCATATCTGGATTTACAGAGTCCTGAGTTGAGGGTTCTCCTCAGGCCATGTTTGTATGATTCAGAGTCATGAGTTGAGGGTTCTCCTCAGGCAATGTTTGTGTGGTAAAGAGGCGGTGCCTCTCTGGTATGGAGAGTGTCTAATGAGAGATACTATGATAGGTACCTCTGTGAGACCTCTGTGAGACAGGCTATGAGAGCCTAGATGAGATATTGATGCCATGATGATGGCTTTGATCTCTGTGAGATGGCTGAGAAAGCCAGGATGAGGTGAAATACCTTGGATACTGAGAGTATCCAGTTATGACCCAGGGAGCTGGGAATGTGTGAAAACTAAGATGTTGTCCTAGTCTTTGTATGTGTGAGCTAGGATGATTTCCTCAGCTCTGTTTTAAATGTTGTGTGCTTGGTGGTGAACCAGGGTTAGGGAGGATTTCCAGAGCCCTGAGTTTACTGAGACATTTGTCTCACCCTGTGTGGGGTTGTGGTTTTCAGGTGTTTCTTGAGGAGAGGAGCGACCTCAGGGCAGGAGGCCCTAGTGGACCAGATAGGCTGGATGGGAGGCTGCAGTAGAAGACCAGAGATTCAAGGGTGAAGCTGGTCTTAGATCTCTGTGTATGTGTAGGGTGTGCGTATACCCATTTCCTGTACATATTTGTTATATGACCAGCTGTGGTCTTGTTTTTGAGCATGTATATGTACAGTTGATGTTATATAAAGTATGTTTCCTTCTGATTATATGAGTTTGTTTTTTTTTGTATTCTGCCTAAGTTGTGTATATGTTTTATCTGGATCAGCATATGGCTTGTTTTATGTTCTTTAGTTATGTGGTTTTTATATTCCGTGCATAATGTAATCAAGATAAAACGATTCTATCGCTTCCGCACCGCGCTTACTAAACGCTAAAAGCGTGTTATGTATATCATTGATGATAACATGCCGGAGACGTCCGGGGTGTTACACCAAGTGAGTTAAATGTGTGGTGTGATGTAGCTAGATCTAAGAAAGGAAAAGTTTATGGGTTTGGAATGGAATCTAAGGTAATGGCAACAAGTCCATCCTATCGTTGCTCATCTTCTTCATTAATAAAGTGAGTAAAAAAACAAGAGTTTGATGAATTGGAAAAAAAGATGGAAGAAGTTAAAAATGAAAGAGATAAGCTTCAAGCCAGAGTTGCAAACACTGAGAGGCTTGTAGACCATAACAATGCATTAATACCATAATTGATTGAAAGGATGAACATGCCATTTACTGTAAATGACAGTCAAGATGAAGGCGAAGATGAGTGTGAATATGAAGGCGACAAGGAGTCACCAAGTGAACCATAGTGACTCAACACTTAACCCGTAAACCCTCAACATTGAACCCCAAACCTTAACCGCTCACCCTAAACCCTAAACTAAGCTAAACCATATACTCTAAACCCTAAGACCCTAAACCCTAAACCCTTAAACCTTAAACCTTAAACCATAAACCCATAAACCCTAACACCTTAAATAAAAAAACCTACACCCTAAAAAGTAAACCATATGCCTACAGCCTAAACCCTACACTAAACTAAACCCGAAACCTTAATACATAACAATTTTATACAAAACTAAACTACACCGTAACCCTTAAACCCTAAAATGAACTAAATAAATTAGAAAAATACTTTAAATTATGCAACCAAACCCTACACCAAAAAACACTAAACCCTAACCCGTAAACCCTACACTGTAGACCCTCAGCACTAAACCCTAAACCTAAACCATTCACCATAAACCCTAAACTAAACTAAACCTTGTACCCTAATACCAAACATTTTTCTACAAAACTAAACCATAAACACTAACAATTTCACATGTAACTAACAATTTTATAATATAACATATTAACTAATATCCATAATTAATAAAATAACTTACTTGTTGACAGAGCTTCGCGCTGCAGAGTCACTCACACTAGACTTCGGAAACTTTTAGAGAGAAGGCGAGACAGTAAAAGTGACAAAAACGTAATCGAGCGCAACTTATAAAAGAGGAGGTCATGCCCAAAATGCGCATGACTAGTCACGCCCGGATTAGGCGTGACAGACTCCCTAGTCACGCCTAATCTGGGCATGACCAGTCATGCCCATTTTAGGCGTGACCTACTGTCCCGGATGTATAATTTATTTGCAAACAGACACAATTGATAATTTTTTATTAAAAATGTATTATTTGGGTTCTTTTGCCTGAGATTAAAAGAAAAAAAAATATATAGGAATAATAATAAGGTGAGAAAATTTTTTTGTTGTGTTTCAAAATTACATACAAAAAAAGACAAAGAGGATGAATAAAGTACTCCAAGAATAATTCTTTATATATGTTTATCATTCATTTTTTATAATCTAATAATTAAAATTAATTACTTTATAAAATTCATTAAATTTTAAAAAATTAATAATAAAAATGAAGAGTAACTTGATATTTTCAAAATTACTTCAAAAGAATTACTCCTTGTTTCTCCTCTTAATTTTCTTTTAATCTAACAGTGAAAAATGAGTTACTCGTTAAAATTGTTAGATTAAAAGAAAATAAAATGTAGGAATAAAAAATAACTCTTATAATTATTCTTGAAATAACTTGATTGCTTCTTTATGTATATATAATAAGTCTCATCACATTTTTTTTTATGGATCACATCCTTGTTATATTTCCATGAATTGTTTGATAAAATTTTGGGGTCAAAAACTTCATTTTAACAATTAAAAAGATGATTTAAGCTAAATGCAAACTATTACAACAGGGGACCCAGGTCGCACATGAGTTTTTTTTGAAGGGAGGTCGCACATAAGTTAAATATATAAACTAAATATAATTAATCTTACTAATTGTTATGGTTATACAACTAAGAATACAGAAAAATGTGACTTCCAAACACTATAATTTGAATGTAATGGTTCGCACAACATTTTTCTTTTTCTTGCAGTGTTTTTTAAGGGAATCTTCATCAACAGTGCCAAGAGCAGATAATTTGATGCCATAAGAAGCCAGACGATTAATATCCCTAGGAATTGGAGACTGCCAAAGACCGTCCCACCAAGCTGAAGGGAGAACTGGTGTGAAGGCACATTGATTGCCCTGCTTGCGACAACTCAATGGACCAGCATATCTGTTCCACACATGGCCCCAACCACCCTGATTCTTTAGGCCTCCAGTCAACAAATTACTCTGGAAACTGCTAAGGAATATAAACCTTGAACCAGACATGTCCACTGAAGAGTACAAAAATATCATGTTTCAGCAGCATGATTCAAGAAAATTTGTGGATGATGTGATGAATGTTGGCAAAATTGATTTTTAAAGAAATTAATTCTGCAAAAGTAATGTTGGTTAAGATTGATTTTAAAATAATGTGATTTATGATTGAATATTTTTTTATCTAAAGTAAGTTAGTAGCAACTCAATACAAATTCTTTAATTCAATACAGAAGTTATTCAAAGTTATTTCGACTCAATCAATTCTAGATTCAGAATTAATTCCTCAGCATGAAAACAAATATGTGAACATGTATTTAAAATCACGATAGTTGATAATTCAATGTGATTCAAGAAAATTCAACATAAAACCAAACACACATCACTTAGTGTGTGCTTGGGTGAGTATTAAAATTGATTTCAAATAAAATTAATATTGTAAAATTGATTTTGGTAAAAATTGATTTGAAGTGACATGATTTATGTTTGAATGTTTTTATTCTAAAAGTTAATAACAAATCTCAAAATAATTTTTTTTATTCAACGCAGTCATCTAAAAGTTATTTTAACTCGGAATCAAATTTGGACCAAAATTCACTTCCTTAATGTGAAACTAAACATGTGTATATTTACCTCAAATCATGTTATCCAATATTTCAACATGACTTTAAACAATCCTACGTGAAACCAAACATGCACTTACAAGAATAAGCAGAGTGAATAGCAGAAATACCCAGATTGTATGCTGCAGCTAGTGCAGCGACTAATTGAGCATATGTAGTCCCAACACGCCGGTGAGCTCCAGAAATGGTGGCATATTTTGCACGAGAAGCAAGAAAAAAATCAACGAAAGCAACCCATCTAGGCGCTGTACCCCAATCCCTCCTTCTAGAATCTGTGATGCGCAAACCTTTAAACATACTTCCTCTGAATTTGTCATAATCAAAATGAAGAACCTGGAGGCAAGAAGATATGAATAACAATCAAAGACCCACAAATTTTACAGCATTCATAGGTTAGTAGCATCATGCATCACTGCTTGAACCGTAAATGAACAACAGATTGGATAATGGAGCAATGAAGCATTTAATACAGAAGATTGGCAACATTGAGAATAACATTTGTCAGTTCTTGATATCAGGTAATAATTTCATTGTTAACTAATAATATTTTTTTGGTATTAAGTATTAACACTGGTATATGTTTTCATCTTCACATGTATAACATCTATTTGCATGCAGTTTAGCAATCAGGAGCTGAAAATTACCTCTGCAAATTCACTCACGTTAGACATATACATGATACTTTTAACAACAGCAGGTGTATCTGACACCACAACCACCTTTGGTCTTGATGACATTAGATGTTGACTGCGTATGGCTTTTTTCAGGCAACGCAACACTGCCTGCACAGCTCTTCCAGACCTGAAAAAGGGGATGACGAAAACAGAATTAGTCATTTAAACCCATATCCTATAGGAAGGTTGACCATAGTTACCAAAAATATAGAAAATGTTTTGATGCTACATGCATTTTTTCTTCTTACATATTACATAGATATTTTGCATCAACAATGCCCATAAGAGAAAAGTCAGCAACACATCCTTTTAAGCATACTCTCATGAGTATGTAATTTTCAATAAATTTTAACCAATAGAGAGTGCATTAGAAAGAATGTATTAGATAGCATGTTGCTAGCACTTTTCATGCACATAAATACAATACTAGTGTTTTTCTAAAGGATAAAAGATAACTATTTTGAATCTCACATAGGATGGGAATGGTACCACCATTGACATTCTTTCCCTACTTAATACCAGCTTTACAGTGTGGCTGGGCTCTCCTTTGCTTACTTTCTGTTTTATTATGTTAGTATTTTACACTGTTATCCAATACCTTTGCAGAAGCTAAATTATTTGACATAGAAATATTTACCCAATTAGTGCTCTTACAGAATTGGATGAAAACCAATAGATAGAGGACAGCAAAATGGAATGAAAACTGATTAATATGATACTGAATTGAATTTGGCAATATAACATTCTTTGGCTTCTCAAAAGAGTTCTGACTAAGATATATTAATTTAACTTTCCTAAAGTAGTAAAAGTAAAACTATTTTTTTAAGATTTTATCAGAAATCTCTTCAATTAATTCATCAATCAAGCATAATGATTTCCACTCAATGAAATTAACGCATACTTCCATTACCTATTCATAAGCATTCGCATATGCAATGAGATGTCTGGATTCTCCCCACCACCAATAACCCAATTGACAGCTGCCTCAACATCTTCTGAAGGGGATATGAGAACCCTCATGAGCTCCCCAAAAACATTCGGCCGTAAACCTAGAACTTGTGGGTCACCAAACAAATTGAGAGCAGCAGTCCTCATCTGAGAGTGTATATTCTTTAAGAAAAACTGTGCCGCCACAGAATCTACTGTTCCATGAAACCTAAAACATAAAGTTTATGCTCATTTATGATGCTTGTGAGACTAATAATTAATAAAACTATTCTCACCTTACCATATGATAGGTTGCTTCCATTTCTTCCAATTGCTACAGATAACATTTGTTTCTACTGGTTTTGTAAAATCATCAATCCTCATAACCAGTTTCCTCCCATATTTGCTTTCACAACCTTTGTGTCTCCACAAATGCTTGATTTCTTTCACCGTAAAAGTAAAGTTGGAATAAGAAATGTAATCTCCAAAAGGATATTTTCCTCTGAAATGTAGCAACAAGGTATTAATCAGATAATGAAAGACAAGACCATGATTTATTACAATATTTGTGGCAGTATGGTCTAGTCAGTTGGGATTTTGTCTGATAGCCAATTTTATATTTGGACCACTTTTAAATACTACTTGAACTGGCTAGTTTTTGTTTTTTGTTTTTTTTTTTAAATAAAGCTCATTATTTTTTCTCATTGCAAAATGTCTTCACATCTTTTCATGTTTTATAGCATGTGGAATATTTTTATCATGTTATCTTGTTCAACCAATCATGGTCACACCAATTACTCGTTCACTGACCAGACCAATTTTAACAACAATGATCTATAGTTGATTCAAATATGCTATATTTTGCAAGAGCAGTTTCACAAATATATCAATGGCACAATGTCATTAGTCTTCAAATATCAGAAGCCATGAACAATCTAAGTTGTCTCCATAAGTGCTTGAAAATAGGTAGGTAAATGTAATATGCATATATATGATACCATGATTTAAGCATACAAGGAGAGTCTAACCCAAAAGACTAGTCTATTAAATGAAAGAGTCTCACAACTTAAGTCCTACACAATGTGGGAATCATAGCAGAAGAGTGCAAAAAAGATCTGGCACAAGTTATGCTTTAAATTTCAGTTGAGAGAGAATGTAAAAGTCATTCATATAAGAGCCAAGCCAATGAACATGGATTCTCTAAATTTCAGTTGAGAGAGAATGTAAAAGTTCTTAAAAGTGAAAAGAAAAATTAGAAAGGCTTGAGAAAGAACCAATATGCCTGGTTTGACCAATGATCAAGGACCGGTTTAGCATTATACTAAGTGCTGCAGCAGTTAAGACCTTGTACATTTCATTTCCAAAACCTGCCTCGCTTGCCTTCCCCAGAACAAAGCCATGTCTACAGAACTGCTCTGGGGGCAAATCCCTGACTCTTGAAGCACCTAAAACAAAATCAAACGAAGTCATCTTCTAATCTAGCACTATTCTCCCAAGAAGCACAGGGAGTGTCTCTATATATATCATAGTTTCAGATATTTAATTACACTCATAGGACACAACTACAAGTCTACAACTTTAGATCTTTATTACGTATTTTCAGAAGATTAAAACTAGCAGTAAGAATACAGAAATAGTTTTCTCTCGTATTATTTTTTCAGTTTATGTAAATTCTGTTGCTTTTTTCTAAATTTATAAAGTTCCACTTAAATTTTAGTTTGTCTTTCTCACATCAAGTTAGTGTTTAGTGAATTGAACTGAAGTACAAGTTGTTTATTACAACTCACGCACACTACTCAACTCATTGAGCTCAACTATTAATTCAAACTTTTTTTATCTGCAAATGTTAACAATTAGTATGTTATGTTAGTGGAAGATTCGAACTCAGCACCTCCTTATCACTCCAACCCTTATGCTCCTCCTTATCACTCCAACCTTATGCCCCTCCCATCACAATCACCGATGACCAAACCACCTTATGACTCCCATATTAATTAAAACTTGATGACATGTACAAAATTAACACCAAATTTGTATGATAAATTTATGGGGTTAAAAACATTAATTTAGTCTATACTACATCAACCGTTAGTAAGATTAACTTAGTCTAATATGTAAGGGACCCAGGTAAAATAAATAAATAATATTTTAGCCTAATAATAATAATAATATTATTAATATTAACATACAGAGTGTATGAGTTATTTTACCCATGACAGTCTCTTCGATTTCTACATAAAAAATATATATATATATATATATATATATATATATATATATATATATATATTTAACATAGCAGAAAGCCGAAAATAGAGTTCAAAATAAAGAAAGGCGAAGGTACCGTTGGCGAGAAAATGATTCTGAATCATCCTTCTCACTCTGAGGGACTCATTCTTCGCGACACCACTTCTGAAATCCTCCCCCATTTCCTCCACCGTCTTGCATGGCTTCTCTCCCACGCGCCGAACCGCCACGGCGCCTTCCACGCGCGAGCCATTCTTGGATGAAGTGGTGAACTCCGAAGAAGAAGAAGCAGCAGAAGCTCTTGAGAGAGGCACTGTGCTACTGGCGGGAGCATCCAAGGGCCTGAGCGAAAGCACCAAAAGTCCAAAACCAGTCACCGACACACATAGAATAAAGAATGGTTTCAGTGCCACGCGCCTCCTCTTTCCTCCACCGTACCTCATTCTCTCTCTCTCTCTCTCTCTCTCTCTCTCTCTCTCTCTCTCTCTCTCTGTGACAAACTTCACTCTCAAGTTTTTGTTTCAACTGGAGCGAACAAAGCAAAAGCAACCTTTCATTTTGCCGATGATAAAACCATAGTGTTCGTGTTCGGGTTCGGGTTCGGGTTCGGGTTCGTCTCCATCGAAGGCAACTGTCTACAGTTCAATAAATTAAGTCCACAAAGTAAACTGAGTGTCTTTTAGCAGTGTTCATAAATAACACGTGTTTTCTAATGGGTTTGGATTCTTGTGACATTTCTGACCACTAAATCTCCCCCAAGTCAAAATCTCACTTGAAAAGATTCATTTTTCTTCTTTTGTTTACCATAATATTAACATATGCAAATCAAAAAATATTTATTAATTTTATTGATAATTTATTTTTATTAAAAAATCAGATTAATCACATAAAATAAAACAAACTCTTTTTTCAATCATCGTTTTTTTATTTAGACTTATATTCAAAATTTTATCTAAGAAAATCAAGTACTCTAGTTTCATTCAAATAAGAAAATTGGTTTTGATTCTGGACTTTTTGACCAAAATAGGTGATTTGAGCAAAGTAAATACATAAATGAATGCGCATGAAAACTATTTATGCCAGATATAATTTAGAAGGCATCATTCCCATAGCTGTCTTCAGTTCAATTTTTGTCTTTGAACAAGAGGCACCAGCCCACCTGATTCTTCCTATTCAGCTAATGTGTGAGAATAGAAGGTGCACACCACCTCACTCTTTCAATTCAAAAATCTTATTTTTATTTTTATTTTAAACTTGTATACATTAACTAAACTTTTCTGTAATATTAATATTTAATTTTTGATAATTTATATAAAAAATAATAATCGAATTTGTATTAGTTTTCAAATACAAAGTTTCAAAATGATTAATTTGCATTCAACATTTTTTAAAACAAAAAAGGTCACCAACCATATCAGTAATAAAGAAAATAATTACAAAACTGAATAAAATGTTTCAACTAAATAAGTTCGACCATTTTTTCTTCTAATTCTGACTTTCATGTAGTATGTAACTACTAAGACAAATGATTTTGTCCCTTAACCTTCACTATTTCTTATGTATTGCTTAAATGGTGAAGAGAGAAATAAGTCACATGGGATCCATCAAATTTAAATCTAATTCTCTCATGGATACATATAGGAGAGATTTACTCAAATCAATTATAATTAATCATATAATTGAATCTGACACATCAAATTAACCCAAAAAATCTTAAGTATCAGATTTATGAGTCTTGTCTTTATTCGTGCTTAAACTTTTTATTCTTATACGATGTGGGACTTCATTTCACACTTGTACTCCAAGAATCTTTCTATCAAGTATATCTTTCACATGGTATCCTCCCCTATAGCGGAAAGCATTATCATCCACGAATATTCCATGGTGGTCATTAGAGTCCACCTAGATACTTGCACCATTACTCTATCCATGGGACAGACTGTCTAGACACATCGTTAAGAAGACTTTCGATATAAGGGATCCTCAAGCTTAGGATCCATCATTGTCATCTTTCTTGTTTGAGTCGATCACCAAATCAAACCATCAGTTCTAATAGCAATTGTTGTGTAACCGAGGGAGATAAATATCAGAAAATTTTATATCATTGAACCATAAATAACTATATAAGTTAATTCGATATAACACCTTAATTCAAAACCTTAATTAAGACTTAGATTTATAATTATTACCTTTACTTATACGATGCTCATACTTATACTTTAACACTTGAGCTTCTTAAAAATCATGACATGGATACCTCCAATTAGGTTTTGCCGAATCAGGTTGTCCAAGTCATTTCGAAAGAACATCCTAAACCCAGTAACATTGGGATCGGATCCTTAAAAAAACAGCATCTTTATTGCACTTTATATCTCTGTTCAGAGGTGGTTCCCAACGATCTACATGTTGCACTTGTTGATTATGAAAGCAAGCATCCAAGGACTTGGCCCGTGACTAATCTTGGAAGAACTCTTCACCTCAGTGCACTACAAATTCATCAAAATTATTTTTATTATCCCACCACTTCTTGTTCCAGCATATCCAAATACTCCAAGGAATCATTGCGGGTTCATTTGGTTTAGGGGATAAAAATAAAGATGATGGAAATTAAGAAATTTTTGAATTAAAGTAAACTGTAAAAGATATAAATCTCACGTGAAAATTATAAAATATTCTCCTCCAACTCATCCTAAATCAAACACAATCGACATATGAGTGGCTTAAAAAAGTTATTTGTTTTTTTTTTATTTTAATAATTCAAACATGATTTAGTAATTGATATTTATAATTTTTATTTCTCATAATAATTACATATTTTATAAGAGTACGATAAGTATGAATTAAGGATGATTAAATATGTTTTTTATTCTCCTAATCATACGAACAAATATTAAGAAAATTAATAAAGCTATACACTATTTTCTTTTACTATTATATTAATGTAGAATATCTACTAAATTTTTATACAATATGACTAATTTCCAATTTTCCATCAAGGCTTCCTTTACCATGCAAGAACACAAAAGATTTTTTTTTTATAATTTATTTTAGACTTTAGGCATGGATTTTTTATTTTCAGTTTTAAAATGCAATTTTCAAAACAAAACATGTTTAACAAAAATGAAGTTAAATTGATTTTTAACTCATTTTCAAAACAGTTTTACATTCATTATCAAAACCAAAATCAAGAAAAAAGGTTTTGTGAATTTAGTTTTTAAATTTAAAAAACATACTCTAACCAACATCACCATACCAATGTCACCAGTGGCAGATTCAGAAAATAAATTAAGGGAGGACACTCAAAAGTTTAAATACATATCCAAAAAATAATTACAATGTCATCCTTCTAGGCCTTATTTTTTGAAATTCCTTCATAATTGTCTTATTATCAATGCTTTCAAATACATATTTTTTCAATATAAGGTACTAAACAATCATTCAACCATTCATCCCCCATCCGATTATGAAGTGTAGTCTTGATGTATTTCATAGCTGAAAATGCTCTTTTAACAGATGTAGTTGCTACAGGCAAAGTTAATGCTAACTTAACAAGTAAATAAACCAAAGGATACACAATATTTTTTTTCTTTTCAACCATCCTCTTGACAAGATCAGCTATTCCTTGCAAATTCAAGAAATCACGATCACTTTGCACATCAACAATATACGTGTCAAGCTGATATTCAAGCATGACAAAATCATTCAAATCAAAATCTGAAGGATAAAAGCCAGTAAATTCACACAACCTATTCTTGTCAAATGCTGAGAAAGAGTTGCACGGATTTAAACATGTCATGCATTTCAGCAAATTTGAACTAACTTCACTAAAACAATCTTTCAACTCTTCAAGTTGAGTATCTATTACTGCATAAAATATGTCAATCTTAAAGTGATGCAGATGAGTAACTGGTCCTCTACGTTTTGTTCTCCCTTGTAATGCAAGTGCACTTTCCATATCAGGGATATCTATATCATGTCTGATACAAAATGCAGAAGTCTTCTGAAATAGATTATCCCACCCATTATCTCTCGTCTGCTGTAATAACACCTTTGAAACTTTTACAAGATTTATAGCATTCACAATATCTTGATCTTTTCTCTGAAGTGCTTGTGACAACTCATTCGTTATTCCTAAGACCTTGATCATTAGGTTCAAAAGTAATACAAATTTAAAAGTTTGCATACGCATCATAAGGCCAGAGGCTTCAGATCTTTTTGCATGTATGAGTGTTGTGTCGTCTTTCATAATTACTAACACATCAAGCACAAGATCAAACAATGTATACAGACTTACCAATGATCGGTAATGTGAGCTCCAACGTGTGTCCCCTAGTCGTGACAAACTCATTTCTTGATTCAAGCCTCTCCCTAATTGAACATCATCGCTTTCAATACTTTTGACTATCTCATCAAATTGTTTTTCTCTCAAAATATCTGCTCTTTTGCAAGAAGCACCAACTGCATTACACACCAACGGTATAAAATTAAAGAAGTCAGTCAATGCATAAACCTTTTTTACACAAGCCACTAGAGCTAACTGAAGTTGATGTGCAAAGCAGTGAACATAGTAAGCAGAATTATTTTCAACTAAAATCAAGCTTTTCAGACAACTGAATTGACCGCTCATATTACTTGCGCCATCATAACCTTGACCACGAATTTTTGTCAAGCTCAACCCATTTTTGGCAAAAATTAACTCAATCATTTCTTTAAGTGAACTAACTGTAGTATCTGAAACATGAACAAGACCAAGAAAACACTCAATAATGTCACCGTTGCAGTTCACATATCTTAAAACAATGACCATCTGTTCTTTAATTGATATATCACGAGTTTCATCAACTAGTATAGAAAAGAAATTATCCCCAATATCTGAAATAATAGCTCTGGTAACTAAACTAGCAGCAACTTTAGTAATATCTTTCTGAATTGAGGGAGCTATCATTTTGAGATTCTCTGGGGCATTATTCAAAGATACATTATTTACCTCTTCATTGCTTTCACAGAGGAATTTTACAAGCTCCACAAAATTTCCCTGATTCATTGAGGCATCTGTCTCATCATATCCCCGAAAAGCCAAACCTTGTCGTATGAGATATTGAATACATCGAATAGAACCATTCAGACGAATACGATAATCCTGTTTGGCTTTGTTAGAAATGTCAGACACAACAATGTCAATATGTTGATTTTAATTCATCAAATCTTTGACAGCACTAAAGCACAACTTATGAATGCTTCCAACTTTCCCAATATGTTTAACAAGCCGATGTTTGTCCTTCCAATTGCTAAATCCTTCTCCCGCAAATGAATCATGACCACCCCTTCCATCACCATGCTCACAATTAAATAGACAACAATGCAAGCAAAATGCAACATCTTTTGATTCACTATACTCCAACCAAGTGTCAAACTTATTGTACCATTGAGGATTAAATCTACGCATTTTACCCCCAATTAAGGATTGAGGAAAGTTGTCCAGTTTTGGTTGACAAGGACCATTCGTTAGATAAATTCTTCGAATCATTTCCCTTTCTTGACCACTCTTCGCAATACTCATAATAGGAAGTCTTTTACCCGGATCAGGAACATACAAATTATTTTCCTTTCTTGAACGCTTATCTTGTTTATCTTGAACTAAATCAATAGATGAAGAAGATTCACATCGAGAACGTTTAGCACTATTATCATTTGACTTCGTAAAAAAAGAACCTAAATATCTCTCCTTCCTAAAAAATGACAAATGACAAAAATGAATCAATACATACCCAAATGGGCAAATGCAAACCCTTCCTACAAGAACATTGAGTAATTTACATTTATATTGGGTCAAGCACTAGAAATAAAGAGCAACATTCTTCTTCTTCACATAGAAATTTTACTGATAAATCAATTGTTTAAAAACTTTCTTTAATCTTGTACAATT
>PYAF01005139.1:494425-538049 GCA_007407185.1 Glycine tomentella | reverse complement strand
TTTTTTTTCCTCTTGTGTGTTTATCTAAAAAGTAAAAGGAAAGAAAGAATATATACATAAAATACAATTATCTCTAATAAAAAGTGTATAGGAAGATTTAATTATTTTGTGAGTTTTCATATTTCTACCAAATTTTCAATTAGATTCTTAAACTTTTTTTAATTAGATTTCTGATTTTTTTAATTGAGTTCTTTGTCTAATTATCATTATGAAAAAATAATTAGAGACACCTAATTAGAGGTGCAAACAATGAGTTGATACTCTAGAATGTGTTATAAACACAGTTGAATCAATCAATTGTGAAATATTTAACAGAATTTTAATTCTTATAACTGAATTCAATTCGAGTGTTCTTTCAAAAGTCTGTATATTTCTTAACTCCTCGTAAGTGAGTTTGTTGACACATAAATTTTAAGAATACATGTTATTTTTCACTTTAATGGTATAAATTCTTAACTTTATTTTTAATTAAGATCTGTTTATCCCTCACAAAATATATATATATATATATATATATATGTTTATTTCTTCCCTTATTGATTTTCTGAGCAATCTGACAAGGCCACAAGGGACTCGGTTCTTATAAGTTCTTATAGAAGAATTAGTTTTACACCTAGATGTCACTTCAACCATCTCCAACGGAAGAAAGAAAAACAGAACAAGTTCTTAACATAAGGACCCATATAAGAACTACGGTTAAAGATGGTCTAAATAATTAGTATCCTCAATTAGTGAATTTGTTTTTTCTTAATTTGATTTTCTAATATTTTAATTTTGTAATTTTGATTCAATAGTTTTAAGAAAAAATTAAGTTATGAATTGATGTAATAAGAATAATTTTACATTATCATTTAATTAAGTATGAAAAATATTTTTATAATAATTACTTAAAAATACATTAACCAAAAAATTTAATTGATTAATGATGTTAAATTTTTTGTATAGTAACATTACATAACTATTAATCTCTTAGAAATAAAACTCTAATATGGAAAGTGGCTAGGTGTCTCCCCACGAAACAACGTTTAATCTCAAAGGGTGTGCAATTCCCTCTAGTAGGTCCTTTTTGTGATGTTGATGTAGAAACGGATTAACACTGTTTCCTCGATTGTGATCATGCTAAGGTTGTTTGGTCTCAATCAAGTATATAATCTTTGGTGCAGCAACCAACTTATAATATTCAGAGCATCAATGATCTTATTTTTTGTATGTTATCCGTGTTAAACCTTGGCTGGTGTTCCGGACAATCCGAAGAAGGAGATACTAAAAATTTTAGAAAATACCAGATTGTTTGAATATAAGATTAAAAGTATTTTTTTTGTTGGTCTCAAATAAACTTAAAAAGGTGGGATTGAATTGAGTTTATAAAATTTAACAATTTAATTCTTATAAAATTCCAAAAATATAAAACAGATAATATGATTGTAAAGAAGACAAAATACAAAAAATTTTAACGGAATAAAAAATCCTAGGTTCAATAAGAGAAAACAATCATAACTCCAAATGGATCTCTCAATTTAATTGAATAATGAACACTTCACTATTTAAAGATTCAATATAGTACGATTGTAGAACTTATTCTACCATTATACAAGTCAATTACAAACTAACTCTAGATTTGTATGACTATTTCTCAAACCTTTCCTCCACAAGTTTTTTGACTCAATTATTGATTTAACTCTAAACCAGACTTTTACCAAACTTAATTATATATTTGTATGAAAACTTATTCCTGCATAAAGTTTCTCACTCAATTGCTGATTTAACTTTAAACCAGACTTTTACCAAATCTAACTCTAGATTTGTATGAAACATTGTTCCTCCACAAAGTTTCTCACTCAATTGCTGATTTAACTCTAAATCAGACTTTTATCAAATATTTCAAAGTTACATTTAAAGCTTCTAAGTCTAAGCAGAATACACGATATAAACATGTGGGCAAATTCTCAAAAAGATATCTATAACTCATATTACCAATATAACTCAAAGAGAATTCACATTTTTTCAGACCCCATGATACTCTATTTTATATATAGATATATATAAGCACATTTTTTATTTTCAAATCTTTGTTTCTCTTAGTTTTCGTAACAACAAAATTCTTTTTAGATTTTATTAGTTAAGCTTATTTATCAAAACAGAAACAAACTTTATCTATAAAATTAAATATGTAAATCTTTTGTTTAATTAGAAAAACATATTTTTCTTATCAACTTAAACTGATGAGACATTTATCAACAAAATGAACTTTATTAGCATATATCAATATCATATCCATCTTATTTGCCCCTTATCCAATTTTACTTCAAGAGTTCAAGTAGCAATCTAAGTCAAGAAAATCAAAGAGAATTTACTCTTACAAACTTTCTAAATGACAGGTTATGGTCTTCATTTTCTGCCCATCAACAGTTGTTCCTTTTAAATCTTCTTTTGAAACTTGATTATTCTTCTCGTGCTTTAGAAGGAAGAAGTCATACAGTAGTGACAAGCATACATCACACTTAGTGCATGTCTAGATCACACTTTCTCTATTTATTGTTCCTTGTGGTTAGTCAAATTGGGTTGATCCTCTATTTTGACCAAAACCCTTAATATAATATATGGTCCATTGTCTTTTGGATATCGAGCAATCACACAACAATCGAGATACGAGAAAGAGAGAAAGGGAAGAAGAAAAATAACACACAGAATTTACCCTGGTTCATCCGATGTGGGCTACGTCCAGCTATTCACTATATTTCCTCACACACACTCGTGCAATGCACTCAGGTTACAAGGAAATAAATAGGCTTAGAAAACCAAAGCACCGTAGTTATTCATGGGCCCAAGCCCAAACTACAAATAATAAAACACGAGGCCAACAACAATATTAGGCCTCGAAAAAGGTTCCTGGGGCGCTGCCTCTTAGCCCCCGCCGGGGAGACTCCCTCGGGCCCCCACCCGCTCACCGTGCATATCTGCTAACGGCACAATATGAGTCGTACCCAATATTCTTGCACTTGGCAAATGCTTTGCATGCTTCTTCAATCCCAATGAGCTGTACACCATTCAAACTTCTCTGAAACCATTGCCTTGGTAAGAAAATCAACATCATTCTCCTTTGTGTCAGCCTTATTCAGCATTACTACCTTGTCTTCAATCTTTTCTCTGATGAAATGATATTGGACTCCTACGTGCTTGGTCCTCGCATGATATCCTGAGTTTTTAGCCATAAATATAGCACTCTGACTATCACACCCAATAGTCACATCTCCTTGTGTAAGGCCAAGCTCTCTACACAATCTTCGCAACCAAATAACTTCCTTGACAACATGTGTCAAGACCATGTACTCAACCTAAGTAGTTGATAACGCAACGGTGCCCTGCCTCTTGCTCATCCAACTAATAGCTCCACCAAATGAAGATACAACATATCCACTAGTAGACCTTTTGCTATCAATGTCACCTCCTTAATCAGCATCCACAAACCACTATAGTTGTAATGGTGGTTGTCCCCTTGAGTCTTTCATACCTTCATAGCATAACTCAAGGTCAGACGTACCACGAAGATAACGGAATACACACTTCACTGGCATCCAATGCTCTTTTCATGGCTTGGACATAAACCTACTCAATACTCCCATTGCTTGGGCAATATCCAAACGAGTACAAACCATATCATACATCAAACTCCCAACTGCACTAGCATTAGGAACTGATATCATCACTTCTCTTTCTTCTTCAGTCTTGGGACACTGATCAATGGATAACTCCAAACCTTTAGACATGGGAGTCTGCACCGGTTTACAATTATTTATATTAAATTTCTTCAGAACATTCTCTATATACTTCCTCTGGCTCAACCATAACCTTCCTTTATGACTCTCCCTTTTGATCTGCATGCCCAAGATCATACATTCGAGGCCTAAATCTTTCATTTCAAATTTCTTTGCCAGCAGACCTTTTACAACACTAATCATCTTCAAACTTTTACCAACAAGTAGCATGTCGTCAACATATAAGGTTAGAATAACAAAGTTATCTTCTACCTTTTTCACGTAAACACAATGATCAGCATCACAACGGTCAAACACAAGTTTCAACACATAAGTGTCAAACTTCTGATACCACATCCCGGGGGATTGATTCAAGCCATACAAACACTTGTTAAGCTTGCACACAAAGTCCTCTTTACCTCTTATTATGAACCCCTTTGGCTGCTTCATGTAAATAACCTCCTCCAAATCACCATGAAGGAATGTCGTCTTCACATCCAGCTGCTCCTGCCACAGATAAAACAAGTCTTATGGAATTTAACTTTGCAACAGATGAAAATACCTCACCATAATCAACCCCTTCTATCTGTGAGTATCATTTTGCAACCAAGCAAGCTTTGTAACATTCTATCTCCTCATTAGCACCAGTCTTCTTCTTGAACAACCACTTACAACCAATTACCTTCCGACCTGCATGCAGTTTCATCAAACTCCAAGTTTGATTTTTGATCAGAGAGTCCATCTCTTCGTTCATGACTTCCTCCCACTGTTTGGCAGCATCTAAATCCCTAGCTTGCTTTACAGTGCTCGGGTCATCATCTGTGATACTCAAAGCATAACTATTGTTAAGGGCACAAAAATTATAGTTTTCAGGTGCATACCTCTTAGGTGGTCTTCTCTCCCTTGTGGATCTCCTCAAACTTTGTACTTCAACTTCAGCCTCAGTATCAGACATTATATCTTCCACCCCGTCATATTCAACAGCTTCAAAATCTGAATTTTCCTCTTCAACATGTGAACTATGAACATCAAACTCTACTATCTATGGCTTTTCAGAAGCTTCTAGAAAAATCTGATTAAGCTTTTCTTCCCTGAACACAACATCTCTACTGTAAGTTACACTTTTAGTTTCTCGGTTCCACAAATTGTACCCTTTGACGCCATCCTTGTACCCAATGAAATGGAACTTCTGAGACTTACTGTCAAGCTTGCTTCTTTTCTCCTTGGGTACATGTACCTATGCTTCACAACCAAATACTCTGACATGAGAGATGTTTGGCCTTCTTTTAAACAGTGCTTCAAAAGGAGTTTTTTCCTTCAAAGCCGATGTAGGAGACCTGTTCTTCAAATAACAAGCAGTAGAAACTGCCTCTGTCAAAAACTCAGCTGCCAAGCCTACACCACTTAGCATGCTCCGTGCTTTTTCAATGAGAGACTGATTCAACCTCTCAGTCACCCTATTCTGTTGAGGTGAATAGGGTGTTGTCTTTTGCCATGCAATACCACTAGCCACACAAAGCTGATCAAATTTTGCAGAACAAAACTCTCCACCATTGTCAGTTCTCAGCACCTTGATTTTTCTGTCAAATTGATTTTCTACCAATGCTTTGAACTCTTGAAATTTTTTGAACACGTCATTCTTCCTTCGTAAAAAATATAACCACACATCTAGAAAAATCATCAGTAAAAGAAACATAATACCTAGATTTTCCATGTGATGCTACAGGTGTAGGTTCAAACACGTCGTTGTGTATCAAGTCAAGAATCTCTTCAGCTCTTCCTCCGATGGACTCAAAAGACACCCAATTTTGCTTGCCATGTAAACAGTGCTCACAAAACCCGAATCCCACAAAACAACTCAGAATCCCTTCTACCAACTTCTTTGATGTTAAAGTCTCTAGACCTTTCCCGCCAATGTGACCTAGCCTCTTGTGCCATAGCATTGCAATGTCTTCCTCCGCGTGCTTAGATATACAGCCATCACCACTGAACACTGTGTGACCCAATAGTTTTCATAGTTTGTCATGACGCTCTCCTCTAGCAATTACCATAGCTCTAAGAGTCAGTTTGCATGAATATTTATCACTACTAAAATTTTACCTGCATTTGTCATACTTCCAACGGAGATAAGATTTCTGGTCAGACCTGGAATTACATTACATCCGACAGATTCTTCGTTGTTCCATCTTTCATCTGCAACCTTAACTTCTCACGTCCCACAATTTCTAAGGTCATATCATCTCCTATTCTCACTATACCACCAGAACATGTTTGATAAGTGTAGAACCACTCCATGTAAGTGTCATATGGAACGATGCTCCAATATCAATTATCCACTCGTTGTAGTCGCTATAAGGATTTATCACTACATACAGATCTCCCACGCTATCATCATCATCCTTCTTTGTACCAGAAGATGATGACTCATCCCGTTTCTCAGGACCCACACTTTTATTTCTGCAATTCTTTTTTATGTGCCCAACCAGCTTGCACTTCCAACACCTTGCTTCGGATTTATCATGAGACTTTGACCTTCCCCGAGATTTGCCTCTAAAACCTGATTTTGATATATCAATATTCCTCTCTCCAGCAAACAGAGCCTCATTAGCAGTACCCTCAGAACCTACCCTTCTCATCTCTTAAGATAACGGGGCAGTAACAACAGTCTCTAAGGACAGTGTGTTAACACCAGTACCAATAGAGATAATGATATGCTCCCAAGAGTTTGGCAGTGAACACAGCAAGGTGCATGCTTTATCTTCATCATCCAGGTTGACATCTACAGATGTTAGTTGTGCACAAACAATGTTGAATTCATTTAAATGTGTAGAAAAAGTATCACCTTCAGACATCCGTAGATTGTACAGCCTCCTTCGTAGAAACAACTTATTCATGAGTGACTTGCTCTGATAGAGACTGCCTAGTTTCATCCAAAGATCCTTCGCGGTCTTATCGAAGGTCATGTTCACCAGAACATTGTCAGCAAGGCGCAACCAAATCAGGCTTCGCGGCTTTCGATCATTTTTTATTCGAGTCTGCAACTCATTTGATCTTTCATGCGCAGGTGGCGCATCTTCGATCATGTGACAGAGGTCCCTGTCAACGAGCAGGGCCTCCATCTTCAGTTTCCATAACTCGAAGCCCTTTCCTCCAAACTTTCCAACCATAATTCGTGATTGGCTGGTCGACATCGCTCACAGATTGATTTTGTAGGTTTTTTAATGTCAAGAAAACCCTAAAACAACGAAATCCCAATCATAGACTCTGACAGCAAAACTCCAATCGCAGAACCTTAGCTCTAATATCAATTTTTGGATACCGAACAATTATACAACAATTGAGATAGGAGAAAGAGAGAAAGGAAAGAAGAAAAACAACACACATAATTTACCTTGGTTCACCCAATGTGGGCTACGTCTAGCTATTCACTATATTTCCTCACACACACTCAGTACATTGCACTCAGGTTACAAGAAAATATATAGGTTTAGAAACCCTAAGTACCGTAATTATTCATGGGCCCAAGCTCAAACTACAAATAATAAAACACAAGGCCAACAATAGTATTTTGGGGGCGTTGCCTCCTAGCCAAGTTGCACGACATGAACTTCAGACATCAGAATTCTCCAAATCATGCACATGATAAATGGGAAAAGCCTTCAATGGGATATCATAAATGTAACCTTGATGCTCCTTTGTTCAATAATACCTCAGTTTTGGCACATTGCATGTATTCGAGACCATCAAGGTTATTTTCTATATTCTATAACAGATTGATCTAGAGGCTTGATATTATCAGTGGAAGCTGAAGCTTTAGCTCCATGCTGCAATTGAATGGGTCATTAGTCTCCAAATATCCCACATTATCTTTGAAACTGATTGCAGATATCTTGTGGTTGTTGTTAACAAACAACAGTTTTGAAAATAGTGAAGTTTGGTCCATCTTGAGAAAATGCGAACAACGGTTATCACAAAAATACTTCTATGTGAAGTTTGTCTGTAGACAAGTTAATCAAGTCGCTCATTGCCTTCCTAGTGTCTAGATTTAATGGTTGTAAAAAAACCTATTAAACTCTTCATTAACATGACGTTTAATATTTAATACAAATCTTAACCTGATAATAAGATGATAACATGATGGTAAAATGTGGATGTAACATTATGGCCTTGTTTGATAGAGATGAGAAGTAAGATGGATGAAAAAAAAGTTGATGCGTGAAAATAAATAAGAAATAAAGTAAAAGTTAAAGATGGTTAAAGAAAAAAAAAGAAAAAAAGGAGATGTGACAAAGATAGAAAAATGAATTGAAATAGATAAGAAATTATATAGTAAGTTCCACTATCTTTAGAATTATTTCTACCTTATTTTTCTTTTTTCCCCTCCAAAGACATTAGATTATAATCATTCAACCTTCCCTCCCTAATTTATCACCTAAGAAACATGGGGAAAGAGAGCGTCATTTGTAACACTCTTTTGCTTGCTTTCTTTTCTATTTTCCATGTAATTTATTTGAGAGTTCATATAGGAATTCGAAAACTTTGGAACCCAACTTTGTACTCAAAATGATTCATACTATTAAGTTATGATTTTAACCATTTTTCTCAATTGGAGTTCACAATATAATAAAATAACTGAAATGTTCTTCAAAATCAATAATCAGAAACAAATTAATTAAAGTATATTAGAATAGTAAGAAAAAAATACTTTTAAAATTCTGAAATTTCATTTGAAGTGGAAATTAATTGAATTAACAAAATTTTTCTTAAACTAAATAAAGAAATTGACAAAAAAAGTCCCTAGTTTACCTGTAGTAAGAGGTGAATTTAGGTGCTGACATTCTTATTAACTCGTCCCCATTCCCTTTTATATCCATTTTATGAAATTCTTAATGTAGTTGCTACTAATATAATTATTTTGAGCTCTAGTCTCCCGATCGATCAATTTCAAACCATCATCTTCATCTATACTTCATTATATCTTGGCTTTTCTAACTGTGAGTTCAATGATATTGCATATATATTGCTGCTCCCCATAAAGTTTCTTGATTCTTACAATTTCAAGGACCAAAATGCTGATTCATTTGAAGTTAGTTGGTAATCTTTAATTGGTTCCTAATAAATTTCATGGTAGTCTAGTAAATAGTTTAATAACAAGAACTTATATAGCCAAAGTGCACAACTACGGAGTCCATACATGTTCGGGTAAATCTTTCCTTCTCCCCGCCAGTGTTCTATACAAGTACATCTTCTTTACTTTCTGGCCATCATTTACATCATTATCTACCTTTTCGTTTTCAATAAAGATCTCCACATTTAGTCTTGGCATCTTCTCGGCTAGTGCCTTGCAGGCTCCAACAGTGACATTGCAGGATATCATCCAAAGGAATTGCATTGTTTCATACTTCCCTACGTCCATCAGAAGCGTTGAGTCACCAAAAAGGCTATATCTTATCTCAAGCTTGCGAAGTTTCTTGCATCCATTCAACACATAGATCATAGCCTTGTCAATTTCTCTTGGCAACAGACAGCATGTCAAGCTGCTCAACATACATCCCAATGTAAAGGAAAACTTGATCAGTCAGCTGGCCGGAGAGTGACAACCGCCAAAGCTCCTTGCAAGACTGTACAATTGCACCAAAACTTTCATTGAGTGGTCCATTGTATCATGGTCAGGCTTTGTTGGATTATGGATACCCAACCTAAAGCGGATGAAATTTAGACAATTTTTAGCCATAGTTATAAGGGTGGCATTTGTCATCTACTAGCAGAAGTAGAGCAATGAGTGAAGCTTAGGGCAACCCATAGAGATTGCAACAAGTCCTTTCTATGTGACTCTTGTAGGGCCATTTCCACCAGCACGAACAACCGGAAAAACCCTTAGTTCTTGCAAATCTTTACATGTGGCAGCCACAACAGCTAGTCCATTGTCTCCAATGCAACCATTATCTGCACCAGTATAGCAATTCTTGATATTCACAAACATAAGAACATAGATGAAAAGAAGAGACTTAAGTTGGTATATTCACCATAAACGCTAAAGTTTCCCACAGCAGCGTATTAGTTCTATTAGCTCTGTGCTCTGAATCCCTACTGCAAACCTCATGTTCAAGGTTGTTAAGTTCATGCAAACAGGATACGTAGCTCTAAGGCAGTAAGGATAAACCCAGAAAAAATAAAATGGTTTTTGACATGCAATTTAAAATGGCGTTCCTTATATTAGTGTAGACAACAGAACGTGGATCAAAGAGAAATGACCCAATACCCAAGTCCACTAGCTGAGGTGTTTGCATCAATATCCTTTGGAGTGCACTGAGGGGCATGGTATGGTTTAACCTTAAGCTTTTAAGGTTAGGAGATCTGGCCACAAGTCTCGCGAGATCCCCCGCATTAATCATCCCTTTAAGGAAAACAAAATTAAGAGAGACAAGAGATGTACAACAATCCTTAGCCACTGGCCTTTGAGGTCAGTAACTACATTTTCTTGCAAATCTAGATCCTTAAGGAACCTACATTTCATAACAGTGAAATGAAGGAGTCAAGATAACAAGCCTAACAACCTACAGGCCAATCAAAAGAATATGTTTCTGAACATTGTTCAATGTTCATCTCTACCCTCAGTTACTCCACATAAAATCAAACTATTCGAGGAAAGGTAAGTATTTCACCTAGGAGAACTTAAATAACAAACAATTCACAAATTGATAATTCAATGAACTTGAGCATGCATAGTACAATGAAACTCAAGATCCTCTGAAACACCAGCTTGTTAGCAAACCATGACGACATATTGGTAAGTCATCAGCTATGTATAAACACAATCAATAATCTCATATTGGATTGAAAACATTAGTCCAAATCCAAACTAATAGCACATTATACTCAAGCAACTGAATTCCTTTTCTCCAACCACTAGTCACAAACAATGCAAGCCAATAATCAAGTGACAACAGATAACAAATCAAAACTTGACAGACAAAACATCAAACTAGTTAGATTCCTTCGAGTAGTGTCATTCCTAAACCCAACAAGTATGAAGGATCGATACATGAACAATACCCACATGGCAAAATAAAACACATGAACAAATTGACAAGTAAAATCCAATAATCGCTTAAAATCATGGTTGTTTCATAAAAAACAGCAACAGAATATTGAACCAAAGTCACTTATCTTACCTACAATTTGCAGTTATAGTTGCAAGTCCATTGGTGGTGAACCCTTCACAATGAACAAGAACCAAGGACTTGAAATTCACAAAAGAACGGGAAAGAAGCTCCAGGCTCTCATATGTAACAACCATCCTCTTCAACCTCAGCTCCTTTAAATCAACCCTGCTCCTTGCCAATGCTTCAATCCAAGGAGCCACAAAACCACCCCAATCAAGAGAAACCAAACTAAAATATGGAAAATGAGGCTTTCCCTTGAAAGTTAAGGACCTTAGCTCAGGGTACCTCTCTATCACTCTCTCAGGAGTTATGGTGTAACAGTTCCCTATGAAAAAACTCTTCCTACAACATCTATCTAACCTGTGCAAGTTCTTGCACACCAGAGACACGACATTCTATCCCTTTGTGAAGTCACTTAACGAAATACGTGCTCAATCACCTCATCTGGAAAACAATTCATCTGTCTCGAAAGCTAAGCTATCAATTTTCTCCCAACTTTACCATAAAATCATCACCCTCTAACAAAAGGGTAAAAGAGAAAATACTTGCAGAAAACCTATCTGGTCGCAAATTTGAAGTTTCAATTTTCAATACATAATAACCATGATCTAACAATTGAGATTCATACCAGTTTCCACATAAAACCTAACAAGAAAAGAAAGGTCTTGACGTAAACACAACCATGGTAGAAATTTTCTCACGAGAACAAAGAGAAAATTGAAAAAGAAAATGACGGGAAGAAAATCAAACAACAAATGACTATCTACACATCAAACAACAACAACGATGATTACATACAATAATAAATAAAAAAGGTTATTGGAGAAAGAAAGAAAAGTGTACATAATTGAGAATCTTGACTCAGTCAGTGTAATTCAATATGGTAGACCTAATCGACTACATTGTTTTAATATATGAAAATAGAAAATATGAAAATAATAGAAATTTTTAAATTAAGTTAGGATGTAAAAGGTGTAGGTTTGACATGGTTTTCATAATTTTTTTCTTCTATTTTTTTCTTCTTACTAAAGATAGGTTTTTGTGAAAGAAAAAATAATCAAACAAAAATAAAAAATATTTAAATTAAAATAGAAAAAAATATGTAAAATCCATGTTATTTTTTTTAAAATTAATAGTAATTCCTCCTACAACCAAACCACACATAAATCAAACACAACCTAAGGTATATTTGGTTGTATGAAAATATAAAGAATCAAAGATAATAATAAAAAATTAAATTAAAGTAATATAATATAAATATAGGAACCACAAAAAAATTTGAATTTCTTTTTATTTCTTAACAATTTCAACACAATCAAATTATCATGAGTTAATTTGGTGGAGTAAAAGAGTTAATTTGGTAATGTAGAAGAAAAAAAATATTTAAATTAAAGTAAAGAAAAAAAAGCAAAAGACTCACACTTAATTTTGAAAATTTATTTTCCTTTCTTCTTTATCTAACGGCTAAGGGAAATCAGTTTTTAGGTGGAATGAAAAAGTAAAAAAAAGGTAAAATATAATGGGTTTGGCCAAATTTTATATAAGAGTAGTTCTTTATTTTATATATAAAAAAATATTTATTTTCTAAATTAGTTAATGGATATTTAGAAAATATAATGGAAAAATAGAATATTTGAAGACATGATAAAAACTTAATTTTTATTATTTAAAAAATTATGAAACAATTTTTTATCATTGATATAAAGTATTTAGAAGACACATATATTTCACTATATTTAAATTCTCATTATTTATTAACTACAACAAATTTGTCATGTCATATATTTTAAATTCATATTAAATAATTATTTATTTATTACAACAATCTTATCAGGACATGTATTTTTTAATTCACGTTAATTTATTGGTATATATCATGTATTTTGAATTAAAAGAACATATAATAATAATATAAATTATATTAATATAATTAATATTAAAAAAGATATTTAATAATTTTAATATTATTTTTTGTGTTGTTTATTATTTATCAAATAATATATAAATATTCTATAACTTAAATATTTGTCGTATGTTATTCTCTTTAATCTTGTACCGTAATAATATGTGTAAAACACACCCTTGACATAGTAAGTTTTATATTTACAACCTTAGTATCATTAGATAGCAAATTAGGTTTTATATTTTTAAACTTGATTTTCTATTATTTTAGCTATCTAATTTTGGCTCATTCATTCTTTTGGGGTTTCAAGTTTGATAAAAAAATAATATTAACATGACAATAAAATGATAATGTGAGAACAAAGGGAGTGTTGGATATACAAAATCTTTTTTTATATACATATATAAGAATCATGTCTTTTAGAATTATATTTCTTAAGAATAATGTTACCTATGAATGTCATAAATATCCATTTTGTTTAATTAGAAAAACAATTTTTTCTTATTAACTTAAACCGATAAGACATTTATCAACCGAATGAACTTTATTAATAGATATTATATCCATTTTATTTGTACCTTATCCAATTTTGCTTAAGAGTTCAAGTGACAATCTAAATCAAGAAAATCAAAGGAAACTTATTCTTACAAATGGTCTTCCTTTTCTATCCATCAACAGTTACTCCTTTTAAATCTTCTTTTGAAATTTGATTGTTTCTCTCATGCTTTAGAAGGAAGAAGTCATGTAGTAGTGACAAGCATATATCACACTTAGTGCATGTCTAGACCACACTTTCTCTATTTAATGTCTAGATCACACTTTCTCTATTTAATGTTACTTGTGGTTAGTCAAATTGGGCCGATTCTCTATTTTGACCAAAGCCCTTAGTATAATATATGGTCCATTGTCAACATCAATATTCCTAGTCCAACAAATTTCCCCTTTTTTGACTATGACAATCTCTTTAGACATGTATTACTGCACGCTTTAAATATTGACAGATAACTTAAAAATCAGTTTATAAACATGTCAATATTAGAGCATACTTGGGACATCTTTCCAAAGATCACTGCACAATTACAACTATCAATCCTTTGACTGATTATGTGCTTAATAAACAATAGCATCAATATGAGTTCTAGAGCTTACTAATAAGCAGAAGAAAAGAAAGTAGCATAAGAAATTAGATGGAAGAAGGCATGAAGTAGTGACATGTCTACATCACACTTCCCCCTTTGGCAACATAAAAAAGAAAGGATGAGAAAAAGATAAGGAGAAGGGGAGGAAAGGAAACCTGAAATATGAGAGACTTAGAACAATATCTAGCAACACAATAATCATCCAATTCACTCCTGTATGCACATTAATCATCCTATGCTACCTTTTGTTGGTGTTTGACTAATTGATCGTTTTATTTTGATTTGACTGTATCATTGATTTATCATCTTCTTGTTGATGTTAACGTATCAAACACAATGACATGTGTTTATATTGGCTTCCAAACTACCTTGAAAATTGGAAAACATGTTACCTTGTTCTTCATATATTGTTTCGATTTGATTCACAAGGTAATATATGCCTTACATAAATGGATCATGTAGTCAATTGTCACACAAAGGAATAACTTTTGAGTCAAAAATAATCTTCTTTTCAATGATCTAAACCAAATTATTGAGATCTTCAATGGAGTATTTTAATCCTTTAACTTTTATATCTAATAAGTTATCCTTTGTTCACTTTGTAGTTATCCTCATGAAGAAATTAGTTGATGTTCATATTGTCAATTGTCACACGAAGGAATAATTGTGTCATAAAATTATTATTTTTTCAATGACTTGAACCAAATTCTTAAGATCTTCAATGAAGCATTTAAATCCTTCAAGCTTTATATTCAACAAGCTATCCTTTGTTGTTGATTATATAAAAAAATGATCATGTTTTACTTTAGTTGTGTTTTCCTCTAGCATATTATATGTAAAGGACAAGTTGGTTGTGATTAAAATCTTGTAAAAATGTGGTGCATTTTCAACAACCTTGTCTACTAGTCCATTAAAATCGTCAACCATGTACAAGAATAACATTAAATATACAATCATACACCATTAGCTATAATGCTAAAGTTAATTTTTTTTCCTTATAGTAGTCTCTCTTCTTTAGATCGTTGACCACCTCCCCCAACGACTAGTTCCCACCCTTCTTCTTTATATCTTCTTATCCACATAAGATGCAAATATCTTCCAAAATCTGAAAACTTGTATAACATTCAATTTATGATCATTTGGCCAGTTTGTGTAGACAAATTGAGCTACAATTTATGGTGTTTATGTATGTTTATCATTAATATATAAGTACTTAAGTTCATTTATGCTTCAATGACTATCGTTTGCTTTCATTCATTACATTTATGTTTAAATTTTTTATAAGCTCCATCACTCAATTTTCCAAGTTTTTAAGGTTATACCATGGAAACACAAGCAAATTTGTTGCCACAAGAATACAAGTTACTAAAAAAAAGGTCACTGAATAAAATAACTTGATGTCATTGTAGTCCCTCAATGATACAACTTACTGTCAAATAAATCTTTGGACAAAATACAGTTAGCCCCTACACCAACAACATAAATAAAAGGAAGAAAATCTAAGCAACCATTTTCAAACCCTAAACCAACCACATACAAGTATCAGACACAACGACAAAAAAACACAATTTTATAATCTTCAAGTCCTTTTACAAGCCAACAATCTTCACCTGTATGTCTTCCACCCATCTATCTTTGATATGATTGACCCAATAAAAAAATTACATTTTCCAGCATCATACACATCAACACTACCTCTTTAGTATGTGTGAAAAACAAATGAACAAAAAACAACCATATACATTAAACCAGTTGAGAAAATGGAAGCAATAACTTTTTGGCAATGAACAAGTGTTTAAGAGTCTCCTTGAGTTTTTTGTGGTCTTTGATGTTTGAATAACAACGTTCAACCCACAATCACATTCAACCACACACCTATTAACACCATTGTAGTTGCTGGAAAACATGCATACATCATAGGTATCATTATTTTTTTCTTCTTTCCATTGAATCAATCATGTAACTCTCCGCCCATTGTCGACAAATTTTCGGCTTTTGGAAGAAGAAGGTTGCAACAAGTATTGGGTTTAGGAGAGAAATAAAAGGGGGAGGGGGTTCAATAGTCTAAAAAAGAGAGGTTGCTATAACTTTTTTTTTTTTTTTTACAATTTTCAAAATGAAAAATTAATCCATCAATATTTTGTTGACAAATTGGTTCTATTGAATCAACACCCCATGTGACACTTTTTTCCCATGACAATCTAGTTTTCAATTATCACACAAGCAAACATCACATAGAATTTTCATTTTTAAGGAATTGTTATGTCACCAAATTACACTTCAAGGATAAAATTGTGTATTCACCCAAAAAGATTTATTAAATATTTTTATTTTAAAAAAAACTACAAACACAAATTATAAAAATTTAAAAGACTAAAAGAATTTTTTTTTATTGAAAAGCCAAACTCTTTTGTCATATCCATTTATTTATTCCAATCCCCCATAGTGATAATAATTTTTCTCTTTCAAAACTTAAAATCAAACCTTTCTACCAAAGATCCCAATCATGAATCCCAGACCAAAGGATAAAAAAAAATCCTAGTCATAACCGGAGGGAGGGAACCCTGGTTTAGCCGCCAGGTGGACCTTTCCCTCTTTCTTTCTTCCTTCCACTCCATCACATTGTACGGTCCGCTTTTCATTGGTTCTTCCAACCCAACCCATCAAACACATTCCTTCAACACTTTCCATTTTCAAACACCCACCACCACCACCACCACCACCACCACCGTTTCTCTCTCTGTCTCTCTCTCGGGCTCGGATCTCCGATTGCCGCCGCACCGCGAAACGAGTTTCCAAACTCAGAATCCAGATCCCTACTTCAACAAACAAACAAACATGATTGCGATTCCGTACTTAACCGCCTTAACCACCTACTTCAGCTACGGGTTGCTCTTCGCCTTTGGCCAGTTCAGGGATTTCTTCCGGAAAATCTTCGACTGGTGCAGCGCCAACACTCTCCAGGTTCCAAGAAGATTTTACATTTTGCATATAATCTTATAATAATAATAATAATTATAATAATAACAACAACGCGTTGATTTGTTTCTCAGGGTTACGCGCCGATCTGCTTAGGGCTCGAAGATTTCTACATTCGCCGTTTGTACCTCCGAATTCAGGTTTCTATTTCACTTTTCGCTTCCTTAGAAGTGAAAAAAAAAACAAAATTCGAGCATTGAATTTTCATTGGCTCGTTCAATCTTGCAGTGTAGGATATTTTGAACATTTTTGTGTGACTAACAGATCGCATCATAATGTAATTAGCAATGCAGGTATGTGATTGTGACTTATGAAGCTTTTTATAATTTTTTTTGTTTGTTTTTTGCAGGACTGTTTTGGGAGACCAATTGCAAGTGCTCCTGATGCTTGGTTTGATGTAGTCGAACGCTTCTCGAATGATAACAACAAGACACTGAAGTATAACCCTCTGTTTAATTTCAGACACTGATGTAGTCGAACCCTTCTATAATTATGTTTTATTATTTTATTTTTTCTTTGAGAGGGGGATGGGGGAGGATTTATTTTCTGAAATATCAATTTTTTTATTGATGAACAGTGATGGCAATGATGTTTAAAGTATGATTATGATTTCATGCATACTATTCAAATCCCTCAACCACTGAACCTACCCTAGTGGATTGAATTTATTTATTTTTTATTTAGAGCTTTAGCATGAGATATTTATCCGATGCTTATTTTTCATAGTATTTCTCCTAATGCAGACGGACTGATAAAATAAGTAGATGCCTTAATTTGGGATCATACAACTATCTTGGTTTTGCGGCAGCAGATGAATACTGCACACCTAGAGTAGTTGATACGTTGAAGAAGTTCTCTCCAAGCACTTGCAGTACGCGTGTGGATGGGGGTAGGTATTATTGGTATTCCAGCCGTTAAAATGTGGTTTTGTTTGTTTACATTTGCATGTGTCTTATCATGTTTCCTTGAATGCGGCTTTTCCAATAGGGACGACTGCACTTCACCTTGAACTGGAGGAGTGTGTTGCAAACTTTGTTGGGAAGCCAGCTGCTATAGTTTTTGGTATGGGCTATGTGACAAACTCTGCTATTCTTCCAGTCTTGATGGGAAAGGTTTGTGAAATTTAGTGGTTTTACCTTGTTGAGACACTAATGTTTGCATGAATATTCATTGATATAACTTTCTTTTACAGGGAAGTTTGATTATTAGTGATTCATTGAACCACAACTCAATTGTTAATGGTGCACGAGGATCAGGAGCAACAATTCGTGTTTTTCAACATAATGGTGGGTATCGTTATTTGCTGTGTACTAGAATAAGTATTATGAGTTAGTCATTGAGTGGCCAGCTTTTCAATTTCCACATATTGTTATGAAAATTGAAAAGAAAGGTCTCCATTTTAGTTCATGGGTTTGAGATCATGGTGACTGCTGTTTTTGTATCATATCATTATTGTCATGCTAAATTTGTATTGGATAGTTAAATTTTACATGGTGACTTCATTTCTGCTCATGGAATTTAGCAGAAAGTGTAACTGGACTGGCTTTTAATTAGTTATGTTTGTATGCTATTGTTATTTGAACACTTCCTTACCTGTTGGGTTACATTTTTTTTCAATTTGTCTCTATTCGTGTTAATATGATGTTGCTCACAGAGGTCACAGTATTATTTATTCTCTTTCTTCTTGGTTATTTACCTACAGAGCCATCTCATCTAGAAGAAGTGTTGAGAGAACAAATTGCTGAGGGACAACCTAGGACACATAGGCCTTGGAAGAAGATAATGGTTATTGTGGAGGGGATATACAGCATGGAAGGAGAGCTTTGCAAACTTCCAGAGGTCATTGCTGTATGTAAAAAATACAAGGTTGGTAATTATGGTAGCTCTATTTTTATTAATGTACAAATTGTAATTATTTTATTTATACCCGTTTCCCATGTGCATTTTTATTTTTATTTTTATGGGGGTGGTATTTAATCTTGAGTTTAAAATCCAGTATGAAAGTCACACAAATGAGGATGCTTGCAAAATTTCCGAATGGAGTGTTCTGAATGGTTTATGTCCAGGAAGACTGTATTCCATTTAAGACAAATTTTGGCTATTGACTAAAATAAAGGGCATGGCATGAAAAAGAAATGAGATCCTACTTAAAAGTTTTCTTTTTGGTTGGAATAGTTTTGGATAATCTCTTGACAACTTTTCATGCTGCTACTTTTTCTTTAAAAGTCTAGTTCAGAGAAGTGGAAAAAGAGGGCAATAGTATTGGAGGTTTTCCTTCATATAACACTTCTTTCCTTAGCAGACATTAAGGGGGATTTTGGATGAATTTTTTATTATAAAGTTCTATTTTCCATTTTAGTTTGGTTAATTGTTACTTTCTGTATTTTTTCAATGCTTTATAGGCTTATACATATTTGGACGAGGCACACAGCATTGGAGCTGTGGGCAAGACAGGAAGAGGTGTTTGTGAGCTCTTGGGTGTAGATACTGCTGATGTTGACATTATGATGGGAACATTCACCAAATCTTTTGGATCCTGTGGAGGTTACATTGCGGGATCTAAGGTACTTTTGTCAAATGTTAGACTCCAAATTTAGTGTTTAACTGAGGCAGTAAGTTGCTAAAGTCTGTCAGAGTAGGTGTTCAGATTTTCTTTCCTATTGAATATTTGAAATCAACCATGTTATATTCTTCTATCGTTTATCAGGAATATGTTAAAAAGTTTATTGTATACGAAGAATAAAATGAAAGGACCTATAGAATAAAAGGGATGGAATAAATGGATGCACATGGTACTTCAGTATAGCTGGAGTATTTGTATCTAATACTAATTCTTGTGTAGTTGTATGATACATTTGTATTTGTCCAATACTGATACGTGTATGATACTCAAAAAGTCTCCTCACCAATTACCTCCCCCCCCCCAAAAAAAAAATCTCAATCTTGCAATCTTGTGTTCCTCAAAATTCTTGCATAGAATGAAAGACTTTCATCTTAACCAAATGAACTAATACAATGGCAATTGTTGATAGTAGGCAACATAGACTGATGGTACAAGGGTGAGAGTCGAAGAGAGGGAATGGCAAGGGCATGAGAGGTAAAATGATTATGAAGGAGAGAGAATGTAAGGGGCTTAGGATAGATAATCATGGATTAATTTTTTTTAATAAAATTCTATTTTATCTGATATATATTGCCGCATGGCCTACATCTGTACCTTAATTTCTATAAATATTATTTCATTTGCATATCTTATCAAATTGTATCGGGTTTTTGTGTCATTATCTGTGCAACAAGCATGCTTACAAATGGTAATTATTGTCAGATATTAGAAAGGAAAATCAGCTTCATACAAGTACAATTGAAGTTATGTAATATTGCGGTATTCATGTGCTGTTGGAGCTACTCGTGGAATATTTTTTGTTTTACATGTGAAAATTGATCTTTTCTGATTTGTGTTTCATATTGATTCTACAAGTTCGGATCATGGATATTCTGTATCTCACTATTAGAATATTTTGAACTGTTTCTTATGCTGAACTTTTGTATCTACTGTCAGGACCTTATCCAACACTTAAAGTACACTTGCCCTGCTCATCTTTATGCAACTTCAATTTCACCACCGGCTGCACAACAAATAATTTCATCCATAAGAGTTATTCTTGGAGAGGATGGTTCCAATAGAGGTTTGGCTGGCACTAGTTCTGCTCTTTGCTTTGCGTTTGTATTGTTTGATGGTTTTTTACGTGCATCAATCCAAATAATATTCATCTACTTTGTTTACCTGGCATTGAAGTAAGTTGTTTCTATATAGGTGCCCAGAAACTTGCACAAATTCGAGAGAATAGCAACTTTTTCAGGTCAGAACTGCAGAAGATGGGATTTGAGGTTCTTGGGGATAATGATTCTCCAGTAATGCCAATCATGCTTTACAACCCCGCCAAAATCCCTGCCTTCTCAAGAGAGTGCCTCAAGCAGAATGTGAGAACATCAAACATCCAACTATTTTTGCTCCTTGTCAATACCCTACATCATGTATAAGTATAAGAATGAAATTGTTAATTAATGTTTACAATTTTTGAATTCAGGTTGCTATTGTGACAGTGGCATTTCCTGCAACTCCACTGCTACTGGCTAGAGCACGTATATGCATATCTGCAGCTCATTCAAGGGAGGACCTTATCAAAGCCTTGCAGGTATGTGTGTTAAATTTCATTAAATGGTTATCTTTTAAAAAAAATACTCAAGTGGTTGATAAGGAAGCTGATAAGGTTTTGTGCAACATTATTGCGCTGTTTTTTTCCTTTGTTAAGAAAATGAATATTTTCTATCTACCAGCAACTCAATAAATCCCCCTTTTCTCTCCCCTGCTTGTATCAGATAACAAGGACCAATCTGTATGTCTAGTCATTTTGTTTGTTTTGATATACTTACAGGGTTTTTGTTTAAATTTGCTACTTCCATGATATGTTTTGTGTGTTAATTTGCTATGATCGTTCTTAGGTTATTAGCAGAGTGGGTGATCTTGTTGGCATAAAATACTTCCCTGCTGAACCAACAAAGCAGCAACAAGAAGGGGGTAAAACTGTGAAGTTTGATTGAGAGAGAAGCTTTTCTTTAAGCAGAAAGGGGATTAGAGACTACTGAAGATAGAGCTGTAGTGATAAGAAAGCAATTTGTTTAAACAAGGGATTGGTTTCAAACTGGCTGGCTGGTGTTCTTCTGTATATGAATTCGTTGCCATATTCGGAAGTGTGGATTTTGCCCAGAGCAGCAGATCGATATAATTGTTCTCAGATTCAAGTGAACGTCTCTTGGAGGGAAGTCTGTTCTTATTTTGCCCAGTCATTAGATAATATGTATAGGTGCAGTTTGGTTATTCATTTGAAACTTTCTTTTGCTTGGAATTTTAATCAAGTAAAATTGATGATGATACATTGGATTGTAATTTTGAATGTGAACAGTCCTTTGGAAAGTGTATAGGCCACTTTAGCTATATTTTTTTACAATTGGTTGTCTACTTGAATTGTCATGTGGGCATGGGTTTCTAGTTTCTTCAAAAGCTGACGGTCAAAATCCAATTTTCTGACCCACATCTTGCTCATGATATTTCATTTGCCAATTTGATAAAAAAATATATAATACAATGAGTCTGACGTTGCTGATTTTTTACTGTTTACGTTCATGCAACTGTTTTTCTTCTCAATCGCTACAAACATAAAGATTTGCTCACAAATTTTAACTGTATGTATTAATTTATTTTGTGTTCACAAAAGCCTATCACAGAAATTCGGGAAATAAAGAATATGTTTTGCAAGTGCAATTTGAAGGAATGATGAATACTGTTTATCCATTAAATGCGTATGAAGGGGTTCTTCGGTAATGGACAAACCCTGAATTGATGCTTCACCAATGCATTGGATTGCACCTAGGAAATTATAAAAAGATATGAAAGGTTTGAATAATATGCGTGTTATTGCTTTGTGGCAGAGAGCCAAATATATACAAGTGATCAAAACAAACTCTTAACAAACTATATAGAGAATAAGGTATAATTATATTCTTGATAAATAACAAATTATACAAATATTAACAAATTGCTCCTAAAGACTTGGTCTGCAATCTTCTCCTAACAGTCCCCCTCAAGTTGGAGTATGAAGTGACAAAATGCCCAACTTGCTATGAAGAAATCCAAATTGCTTTAGGCCAAGTGGTTTGGTAAAAATGTCTGCAATTTGTTGATCGGAATGAACATAAGAAGTAGCGATTGTTTTTTGTAGAACATGATCTCATACAAAATGACAATCAATTTCTATGTGCTTGGTGCATTCGTGGAACACTGGATTAGCAGCTATTTGCATGGCTGATTGGTTATCGCAATGTAAACACATTGGTTGTGAATGTTGTACATCCAGAGACTTTAAAAAGGATTTTATCCACAATAAGTCGGCTGTAGCTGCTGCCATGGCGTGGTATTCGGCCTCTGCGGAGGATCGTGACACTGTGCGTTTTTCTTTGTTTTCCAAGAAATTGGAGAGCTCCCTAACATGATGAAGTAACCCGTAACTGATCGGCGGGTGAGTGGACAACTAGCCCAATTTGAGTCAGAATAAGCTCTAAGAAGAAGGTCATTATCTGATGAAAGTAATAAACCTTGGCCTGGGTTACCCTTTATGTATCTCAAAATACGAAGGACAGCTTTATATTGAGCTTCAGTTGGATTTTGCATGAATTGCGATAGAACATGTACGGAGTAGCTCAACTCGGGTCTAGTAATGGTTAAATAAACTAAACGTCCAATTAACCTTCGGTAGTGTGCTGGATTCGAGTAGGGGGGACTTTCTGTAATTGCAAGTTTGTGATTAGTTTCAAGAGGAAATTCATAAGGTTTGCATGCAAGGAGGCCAACATCCTCTAATATGTCGAGAGCATATTTACATTGGCTGAGGAAGAGTCCAGACGAACTGTGAGCCATTTCTATGCCAAGAAAATATTTTAGAGTCCCTAAATCTTTTATATGAAAGCATGAGTTGAGGAAAGCTTTGACAGCAATGCATTCAACCTCATTATCCCCAGTTAAGATGATGTCATCAACATATATGAGAAGAGCAACAAAGTGGCCATTCTTGTGCAAGGTGAATAAAGTGTAATCGGCCTTAGATTGGATGAAGTCGTAGGACTCAATAGAAGATTTTAACTTAGCAAACCAATTCCTGGGGGACTGTCGTAAGCCATAGAGTGACTTATATAAGCGGCACACTTGATGAGGTTTGTGATGTTGGAATCCTTGGGGTACTCGCAATGCGTTGGTGACATCCAGCTGGTATAATTTCCAGCCTTTAGCAACTGCTACCTCTAGTAGTGTCCTAACACTAACCATCTTTGCTATTGGTGTGTATGTGTCAAAGTAATATTCCCTAGGTATCTAATTATTTCCAGCAATCACCAAGCGTGCTTTGAAGCGCTCCACAGTGCCATCGGAGTTGTACTTAATGCAATAGACCCACTTGCAGGGGATTGCACGCTTACCAGGTGGGAGAGAAGTGAGTTCCCATGTTTTGTTTTGCTCAAGGGCATCAATTTCCTTCCTCATTGCTAACCTCAATCGTTCATCTTGGACAGCTTCTTTGAATGTTTTAGGTTCCACTCCCAAAGAGATGGCAACAAGAAATTGTTGATGCTTGGGAGAGAATTTAGAACAAGAAACAAAGTTAGCAATAGGATAGGGAATACCTGAGGATGGACTGGAAGAGGTAGAAGCAGCTGTTGGATTATGTGCCATGACATTGGTGCATTTGAAGTCCTTGAGATATTGTGGAGGACGCCGAGAACGATGACCACGACCCAAATTTTCTGATGCAGTAGGTGTTGGTTGGAGAGGCTGTTCACGGTCTGCTACCATTGGTAAGGGTTGTTGGCTGATTGGATGCTCAACTTCTACTGGAGGTGCAGGGTCTAGTGCAATTTCGCATGCCACTGATGGTGCATGGTCTGCTTCCTGTATAGCAGGTGTTGGGTCGAACGTAATATAATATTGTGGTAGTGAGGAAACCGTAGGAATTTCAGACTATGTTTCAAAAGGAAATATGCTTTCTTCAAATACCACATCCTTAGAGACGAATCTGGTCTTTGTCTCAAGGTTATACAGCCTCCATCCTTTCTTTCCAAAAGGATATCCCAGAAATAAGCATCGAACAGATCTGACAGCAAATTTGTCTGCTGATTTAGGACGTGGATGAGCATAACAAAGGCATCCAAAGACACGAACATGATCATAGTTCGGTGTGCGATTAAAGAGGCGTTCATATGGAGTGTGTCCTTGAAGAAGAGTGGTAGGTGTCCTGTTGATTAGATGAATGGCTGTTAGAACACACTCCCCCCAAAATTCAATGGGAAGATGGGCTTGAAAACGTAGTGCTCGTGCGACATTTAAAATATGTCTGTGTTTCCGTTCAACTCGGCCATTTTGCTGCGATGTGTCAACACATGATGTCTGATGTATAATCCCCATGTCTGAAAAAACCTTATGGAGATTATTAGCACATAATTCTGAACCATTATTTGATCGTATTAGCTTAACATTGGCATCAAACTGAGTTCGTACCATAAAGAGGAATTGAGATAAATATTGGAACGTTTCAGTTTTTGTCTTCATTAAATAAACCCAGACATTTCGGCTAAAATCATCCACAATTGTTAAAAAATATCTTGCACCAGTTAAAGAGGCAGTTTGATAAGGGCCCTATATGTCACAATGAACAAGATCAAAACATGAAGTGGTTTTATTAATGCTATTAAGAAATACAGTGCGAGTTTATTGTGCTCTAAGGCAAATATCGTAGAATGAAGGAGAAATATCCTTATTTTTATTTGCTTCAACAAATGGAAGAAATTTCAAGGCTTGAAATGACGGATGACCCAAGCGACGATGCCAAATGTCTGTCGTCAGTTGTTTTTGAGCAATACATGCAGTAGGAAAAGGTCTTTTATTGATGGAGTCATGCACATAAACACCAGCTTGCATTCTACCCAGTCCAGTCTTGATCCTCATTATGGGGTCCTGCAATTCACAACCAGCATGAGTAAAGGAAATAATGCAATTTGTATCAGCAAGTAATTGAGAAACTGAGATGAGGTTGCATTTTAATTTGGGAACATACAACTCATTTCGAAATATTGGGTGTCAACTGAAAAATGCCACATTGAACTGATTTAATTTGATCACCATCGGGTAATCCAATAGAAGTAGGTGGAATAGCTTTAACATTGGAGAGTAAATATAGATTTCTAGTAATGTGTTGAGAGGCCCCACTATCCACTAACTAGGTGTAATTGGGATTCTGCTTACCAGAAAGGCTTGTAGTGTTTGCAGATGGTGTAGTGGAAGAAACAACCATGTTAGCAATCTGTTGGAGGATCTCTGGAGTCACAATGGTAGCTACGGTTTGTGGTGCAGGAGAACCGATTGTGTTGTGCCTTTTGTCATGGGGTTTGCCACGCCCTCTTCCTCGACCAAAGGATGGTCTGCCATGAAGTTGATAGCATTTAAAGGCATCATGGTAAAGCTTACCACAATAACTGCATCGAACAGGATCAGAATTGGATGATGGGAGCTTTTGAGTGTCCCTGGTAGCATAGCTGAGTGCATCAGTTTGGGTCTCATGAGTCTGAGCCATATGGAACAGAGTTTCTTCCTGAACTGACGTGGAATACGCTTTGTTCAGAGATGGTAAGGCAGGTTGGTTGAGCAATTGTGTGCGAATTGTGCCAAACATGACATTATCAAGGCCCAAGAGGAATTGATAGACCCAATCATCAGCCATTTCTTTTGTAATGTATTGTGTAACAGGACAATTTGCACCATGAGGGCAGTCGGGTAGTGCACGTGCAACATCAAGTTCGTCCCAAGCACTACGCAGTTTGGTATAATATTGACTGGCTGAGATTCCCTGTTGTCTTAGCTGGAATAGGTTTGATTTCAACTGATAAATTTTTGGGGCATTTTGAATAGAGTAGCGTTCCCTGAGATCATCCCAAAGTGCCTTGGCAGTGGGAAAGTAATGAATGTATGGCTTGAGTAGGGGATCAATGGTATTATGGACTAATCATGGAGTTGCAAAGAGTCCAAGCATGGCATTCATCAGATGCATCATTTGCAGGTTTGGTGATGGAACCATCTATGAAGCCAACCTTATTTTTGGCTAAAAGAGCATTTTTGAATGATTTAGCCCAAACATCATAATTTGATTCGCCTTTCAATACAACATTTGTGAGGAATAGGCTAGGGCTATCTGATGTAGGCATAAAAAATGGAGATCGAGGGTCAGGAGGTTTGAGGCTAGGTTCGGTGGAGGTGGTAGCTGATGTGTGGGTTGTGGGATTGTCATTAGTGGCAGTGGAAGAATGAGATGCATCCATTAAAGATTTGGATCGTAACTGTTAATCTGATACCATATAAAAAGATATGACAGGTTTGAATAATGTGCGTGTTATTGCTTTGTGACAGAGAGCCAAATATATACAAGTAATCAAAACAAACTCAAAACAAACTATACAGAGAATAAGGTACAACTATATTCTTGATAAATAACAAACTATACAAATATTAACAAACTGTTCCGGTCTGCAATCTTCTCCTAACAGAAATGCTTGGTTAATTATCCCGCACTAAATTGGTCCTATGTCCTTATACATTTCACTAGGATGAGTCTGCAAAGGATTTGGCATGGTGCCATTGTCATTCTCCTAGGGATTAGTTACCTTGTCGAATAAAAACCATGGAGAGGGGGTGACTAAAATTAAAGAAAAAAGGTTGTTGGAAATACACTCTTTAAGTATATTTTTTCTAATTGATTAAAATTTATTAAAAATTACAAAATAAGAAAGAGTCATTAAATATCATGTGAGATTCACCAAATTTTGTCATTTTTAATAATTTTTAACTAATAAAAAAATGTGTGTTTGAATAAGTGTGTTTTTAATATTTTTTTTTAAAAAAATTAAACTTGTAAGTATGAATTGTGGATCTTACTTGATTGGAATAATACTATTTCTTATAGAGAAAATGTGGAGTGCACCATGACAAAAATTATTTGTTCAAGGTTATTACCCACAAACAAGTGACAACATCAAGTTGTTAAATTTTATATTATATATTTTTCCACATTTTTTTAAGTCATGTCATGCAATTTGTATCTTTTTATTCTAATATAATAACTCAAAGGTTTCTTATAAGGAAATGGATTTCATAGCCTATACACAATTTATATTTTATTATTCACCTCCGTTTCAATTCAATATATTTCCATCTTAATTTTAAAGTAATAAATGAGTACTAATTTTTAATTAAATTAATTTATTCTTGGAAATTCAAAAAAAATGGATAAAAAATAAATTTAAATACTTTTTTAGTCATTACAATTTAATATTTTTTCTTGTACTATTTTTGTTTTAGTCCTTATAAATTATATTTATTTTATTTTTTTGTATTTATTTAAGAAAATCAAATTCATCAACGATTTTTTTCTTTTCTTTTTGTGGAACTCAATGACATGTTAATATATGATCCTTTTTGTGTAAAAAGACACAAGTGAATACTAAAATCTTTTTCCTTTTTACTTTTTTTTTTGCTTCTATTAAATCAAAATAATTTAAAATTCTTCCTACTTCTATCTGTGTTTATCGCTGTTGTTTGTTTTCATTTTCATCCCTTTTCTTTTCTCCTCCAGACTAATTACACGCACGATCCATTTCCAATTTCCATCACCACATCACAGACAAACACTCTCTCTACATTTTCATATCCCCGCGTGATCATTCAGAGTCACAGGCCTTATGGCGACGAGGTATTGGGTAGTGTCTCTCCCCGTTCAAAATTCTGCATCCACTCTCTGGAATAAATTGCAGGAACAAATCTCCAAACACTCCTTCGACACTCCTCTTTACAGAGTACTCGCTCTCTCTCTCTCTACCCATCACATTTTTTTATAACCAACAAAACAACCACCGCGCCTCTTCCTTTTCTTCTCATTTTCATTTTCCCTCCAAATTCGCAGTTCAACATCCCCAATCTTCGGGTCGGAACCCTAGACTCCCTCCTCTCCCTCAGCGACGATCTCGCCAAGGTACGTACAATTCCCAATCACACGAAAAACATTCACCGGTTCAGTAGCGATCCTTGATATTGTGGAAAATTGAGGATATATGTGGTTATGTTGTGGCTGCAATTGCGCCTTGTTTGTTTATTGGTTTCATTGTGCTTGATCTGTTTGTGTGTGTGTGTGTGCAGTCGAACAGTTTCGTGGAGGGAGTGTCGCACAAGATCAGGCGGCAGATTGAGGAGCTGGAGAGAGTGTCGGGCGTGGTTAGCAGTGGTTTGACGGTGGATGGAGTCCCCGTTGATTCCTACTTGACGCGGTTTGTTGGATTGGAATCGAATCTGTGATCTGTTTCTGGTGATCTTGTTGTTGTGTTGTGTGATGATGAGGATTTAGTGTTTTTGTGGTGTATGCAGGTTTGTTTGGGATGAAGCTAGGTACCCCACTATGTCGCCATTGAAGGAGATTATCGATGGGATTCACGGTCAGGTGGCAAAGATTGAGGATGATCTCAAGGTTATTCATGTTTCTTAGACATAATTTAATTAGCTTGTGTGAGTGCCAAATGCGTAAGCTATTTCTGTACCGTGATGTATATGACGTGGTTGGTGATTTAATGGTCTTGCTATTGAGGAATGTCAAGTCCTTTCTTATTGATGGGCATTTTGATTTTTCTTTTCTTGTTGATTGATGCCTGAAGGTAACGGATTGATAATACTTTAATTTTGTTGAAAATGAACAAGTGTAGATGAAGCTTTGATAGGTTTTTTTTTCTTATGGCTTTGGCACTCTGACCATGTAGCTTATAGTGACAAAGATTAAATAACGGTTACTTTCATGGTAGTAGTAGTGCTTATCCTACACTTGCATAAATTCAACAGAGTTGTTGCTAATGCCCATCATGCCAAATGGGTTAGTTCTGTTTTAACATGGTTTTTACACACTACATTAGGTTTCATGCAACCCAATGTGGTGGTGTTTTATCTTAGTAACATAATTTAATACTGCTCATGCTTTATTGTTTAGCATGGGATGTTTGTCCTCATGCACAGTTAGTCAATATTGTAATTTCTTCAAGCTTGTAATTGATAAAAGACAGAAGTGATGTAGAGAATATTGAGCTTCGTGTGTGTGTGTTTACCTTTCTTAGCTTTTCATTGGAGAGTCATCAACCTTCAGGCCTTCTCTTGCTAGTAACATTCTCCTTGAAGTTCTCTATATGTTATGCATAGACTCATTTTATTTCATATGACTTATTCTAGACTGAGGACCTCAATTTATCAGATTTTGTTAGGGTTCAGTCAGAAAATAGTTCGATGGGCTATGAATTCTTTTTTAATAATTTTAGTCTTATTTCTACTGAGCTTTGAGCTTGTACTATTAATACTACATGACTTAAATAATAAAACTAAGAGCATTATGCTACAGTATTATCAGTTATCAACTTATCTTGTTATCTATTAGTCTATACTCAATACTGTTGTTACCTGTAATTCCTTCTTGCTCTAATCCTTATGACCCACAATAGGAAAGATGTCAATTTCTTAATAAAGCACAACAATTTTATAATATCTTGACTGATGAACAATGTCAGAAGTTCTTGCTAAAATTGTTCCATTCCCCCCTTCCTTCTGCTCCCTAAAAATGAAAAAGAATGTCATTGTTCTTTGCTGATGAACAAAGGAAAATACAGAATCCCCATTTTGCACAATGTAAATTAAATTTTCTATTTTTCCAATTTTCCCTTAAATCTTTGTGTTTTATGTCAGGTTCGTGTTTCCGAGTATAACAATATCCGCAGTCAGCTTAATGCCATCAACCGAAAGCAAACTGGAAGGTGTGAATGTTATTTGTTGACCAATCATGACTTTTAATATAATACATATTTCTTAGCTGACTTAAATGACATATTTGCCTGTTTTTAGCTTAGCTGTCCGTGATCTTTCCAACTTGGTAAAACCTGAGGATATTATAACTTCAGAAAATTTAACTACCCTTCTTGCAATTGTTCCCAAGTATTCACAGAAGGATTGGCTCTCTAGCTATGAAACCTTGACAAACTATGTGGTAAGAGTTACCTTCTCTGCTCATATACTCAAATCTCTGCTGCTACTTCCCCAAGATACTATATATGGTGATTCACAATATTTTTCTCTTGATTAATGAAAACAATCTTTGTCGTTTATAAATAGTACAACCATGTTATCTAACTGAAATATTTCTGGTTTTCCTTGATTTATTTTTTATTCTGATTACGATAAGTATTTTAGGTTCCCAGGTCTTCCAAGAAGTTGTATGAGGATAATGAATATGCTCTTTATACTGTAACACTCTTCAGTCGTGTTGCAGACAATTTTAGAACCAGTGCACGGGAAAAAGGGTTCCAAGTAAGTACTTTTCTTAAGTTGCATATACTGTCTTCAATTTGTTAGGATTGGCATAATTCATATATCCTTTTACAGATTTACATCCAGTAACTTGTTTATGCAAATATGTGGGATGGGAAAGCATGAGGCATGTTATGCCAAGTATGCAATATCAATTCATGAGTTGACGAGAAGTATTTTAATCGAATTTTATATCACATTTTCAGATTCGTGATTTTGAATACAGTCCCGAATCACACGACAGTAGGAAGCAAGAGTTAGAGAAATTGGTGGAAGATCAGGAAAGTTTGAGGGGTTCTCTGTTGCAGTGGTGTTATACAAGTTATGGAGAGGTATTATTCATTTATATATCACTTCATTTAATTTGAAGAATATATGCCCAGAATATTATAATGTAGAATTTACAGATAGCAGGAAGAAACCAAGCAGATGATGAAAAGAATTATGGTCAATTACTTGACTATCTGCATCCTGTATATCTTATATGTTGATTTGTTTTTCTTGACTAACCACTGCTGGCATGTTTAAGCGGCCCTTAGTTTTTCAATTTAAATTTCTTATGTTTGTTGACTTTGACAATTTTGTTGCTCTTACTATCATAAAATCTGAATAAGTTCTGTGATCCCTTGTGCTTGCCCTGTTATCATAAATGCTGTGACTCTTCTGATTTGTTATTTTTACTTCTTTTTTTTTCCTGAAGGTTTTCAGCTCCTGGATGCACTTTTGTGCAGTGCGTGTATTTACTGAGAGCATTCTGAGATATGGTCTTCCACCATCTTTCTTGGTAGATATACCTACCCATCTGTACCACAGCTTTCAGCTTCATCTTTTCCTCCAAATATTTTATCACTTATCCTTGATTCTTGTGGTCATTCCAGGGATGTGTTTTAGCTCCATCAGTCAAAGCAGAAAAGAAAGTACGTTCTATCCTTGAAGGGTTGAGCGATAGCTCAAACAGGTGAGTGGCTTGTTTCTGTTTATAGTGTATGTGGCTTAAAATAGATATACTTAAGTAATTTGTATACCCACAAACGCACAGACATGAATGGGGTCAAGATCCTTCTCTTCTTTTTTATTTTTTGGATCATCATGACATTGGTGTGGAGCATTTACTAGCTTTGCTGATGACTAGTCTCACCGGAAAACTTGGCTGACCACCTTTAGTGAGGTCTTCCTCCCAACCACGTTTTTTCCATCTACAAGTCTCGACTTGAGACTTTGCTTAAGGGAACCGAGCCCAGTACTTCTTGGACCAATGACTTGTTGGTTCTCTTACTTCTTTTAGATATAAAAAACAATGCTTTTGACTTTTGAGTAAACTTCTGCTTCTATAATTTTTGTTTGTCACTGGATGTGTTGGCCAGTGTCTTATTTTACAGTTTCATGCATCTTCTTCATAAAATTTGGTAAATGCATTACAAACGCAAGATACGTCATGCTTTGACATCAAAGAGAGTACTACCATTTGGTGATTTCTTAATCAATCATCACAATCCCTGACTAATAACCAGATTAAAAGATAGAAAGTAAACAAATGAAATTTGTTGCTGCTTTGGTTAATCTGTACTTCTCTGTCACATTGTGCATGCCTTGCCAACAATGCTGCTTGTCAAATTCCTGTGATTTCTCTCTAAAAATCTGATGCTCCTTTTTCAAGGAAGCATCAATCTAAAACACTGTCCACGTCATTACACTATACTGCCACATATTCTATCTTAATAATTGCATTCAAATTTTATAGGCATTGCCAACCCATTATTATTTGGAAACCAAAAAAATTCAATTTCCTCACTTTTTTTTCCCTCACTTTTTCTGTTTGCTTTTACTATTACTATTGCTATCTTTTGCTCTACTCATGCCCAGATCCAGATGAATTGATTTGAACTCTACTTTAATCCTACCCCTGTAATATGATGGCGGTATACTAGCATTATGGAACAACATGCACAGAAACTAAATCAGCAATTCCTATGACATATTTCATCGGAACTTGCTTCCCCATAATATTTTGATGCACATAGGCCATATTCATAGTTCCATTATTAATCTATCATATATATATATATATATATTTTTTTTTTTTTCGTAACTTTTTTATAACTCTCTTTAATGTCACATGTGCTCAGATTGTTATTGTTCCTTTCGTATTTTCCCTGCAGTGCTTACTGGAAGACCGAGGATGAAGGAGTTGGGATGGCTGGCCTAGCAGGTGATGCTGATGCCTACACTTATGTCTCCTTCACTATCAATCTTGTTTGATTGCAGCACCAAGAAACAAGCCCTGTCTCGTTTCAGGGTCTGCGAAAGATTCCTTTGTACATTAGGGTCTTGTTCAATTCTTTTATATATATATATATATAATTATATAATTTGAGCGTATTGAAGTTTCCGGATCTGGTGAATTTAAGTGTAGTTTTGTGGTACCAAGTTTTGATCATAGCAACTTGTATGTTGAGTTGTCTCACTATGTGCGATCGTATGTGATTATGCGACTCGGGAGTTAGAATCTTTGTATTTTCCTGTTAAATATCTACAATATATCATATAATATTTTAATTGTGTCTTGAATTTTTTAAAATTACATTTGGAGTAACTTAATACTTATTCGTCTGCATTGAGATTAACTTGTTTTTGTACCCATGCGATTTTTGGAATTTTTTATATTAGACGTAGATTATGATAATTAACTAATCTATAATTTATATATTTTATATGAGAAAATCCCTGTATGTTTCCGTAAAAATAAAATTTGTTACCAAAAACTTGACATAAAGAAAGGTAGAGGTAGATCGAAATTTATTTGAAAAAATGTATATTGGCAGAATGTGTGTTTAGGACGGATGGAGAAAAATTATAAGTTTGGTGGAGGGTTAAATTCGTTATTATCTCTATAATTCATATTATCTATTTTTTGTTCTTTTTCTCTTCATTTTTTCCTTCTTTCTTTCACCCTTCTTTTCTTTTATCTTATTTTTTTTTCTTGTCTTATTTCTCTTTTCTCTTCTCTTTTTTTTTTCTTTCAACTTTCTCGTATCATGTTATTGAATTCATTTACCATTAATTTCAATTAACTTGGGTTAAAGGTGTTGTTAGTTGATTTTTTGTTGATACTTGAGGCAGTTTTGTAATTAAATATTAATGGAATTTACTCTTTATCTTTTAAATATATATTTTTTTCATTTAGTCGAGATAAATCTTTATAGTTATATGATTTAAACTTCCAATATCACTTTATTTGACCAATTATTAATAGGTATTTAAGAATTTTAAAATACTTCAAGCAATGTTTGGCTAAAATAAATAATGTAATATTAAATGACAATAACAGAAATTTTATTAAAATATTAAGGATAAAATGGAATAATAGAATTTAAGTTGTTAATTCAAATATTTCTAATAACAAAAAAATTACAAGTTGGTGAAATAATCTACGAATTTAATAAAAAAAAGTTTATAAATTAGTTAAATAAACTATGAGATGACTTGCGTACTAGTTTTTTTTTTCCCTATTTGTTTTAAAACTGGAAAATCAATTTTTGCACTGTCCAATAAAAACATAGTTTCAACATAAACGTGATTCAAATAAATTTAGGCACATAAGTTAATACAACCACCGGTTTAAAATATATCCCAACATAATTAATTTTGCTCTGTTCTAAATCAAATGGGCACTAATTTACATTTCATTAAATAGATAATGGACGGGATCCGTGTGACGAATCGTATAATCGCATTTTTAAGTACCGTTGTTGACCCCTATTAGCAGCCATTTATGTTTCATTTTGTTCCTGTTTAAACCATGACTAAATTAAGTCATTGAATTTTAAAAATATTTAGCCACTGAATTAGTAAGCTCAGCGTTTTTGTTCCAACCTTTTGTGATCACCGTGTTAACTTATGATGCATTTTAAACAAAGCCTACAGAAAAGCTGCTCTCATCTTTCTTTTATTTACGAGAAAAACTGCTCTCATCTTATAGAGCCATTTTTTGTACAAAAAATATATATTAAGTCAGATACGTGAATTGTATCCTACAAGTATATTTATTTACAAAGCAGCACCCTGCCAATAAAACGAAAAGCCATTTGCTAAATACATCAACATATTCTACAAGGTTGAATGCAGAGAGCAAGCAAGAGATTTCTTACTAACCATTTTGTATACTTTTTAGAGATTTCTTTCATGTGGTTCAAGACAAGGGAAGTCTAGGAAATCAAATATCTCCTTTTCAGTATTAAATTTCAAACTTACACTACCTTTTGCACCCTGCAGTGGCACAAGTATACGTGAGAATTCAAGCAAATCAGGAAAAAACCGTTAACATGCTTTTAAGCCATACCCGTTTGCCGCCAGAACCCAGAGTAGCTGGAAATAGCCCTGTATCGTCAAGCCGAAATCCTTTAGATTCTGCTTGCAGCCTCAACCTGTGCCAAGCACCCAGAAAAAAAAAAAAAAAAACCACAACTCTAACTACAGATGACCCAGAAATGACTAATTCCCATCATTGATAATAAAGTATGGTTATGAAAATATCCACTCTTCACACATGAAAACAATAAAGAGTTAGTTGGGAGAAGCTTTTCAATAAGCACTTATAAGAAAATGAAAAGAAAAAAAAAAGGAGATATAGTGAGTTAAACTTCTCTCGCAAGTTGAAATTAACGTAAGTACCTCCATTTTTGAATGAGTTAAATGGAAGTGCTTCTAAAAAAGTTGAGTTACATAAATTAATTTCAACTTATGGGAGAAATTGGATTCATTTAACATCTTTTTTTTTTTTTTTTTTCAAATTCTTCTCATGTAAATGTTTGTTGAGAAATCTATCCAAACTTGCTCAAAATGCAACATTCATAAAGTTTTGAAAAGATATTCCTGTGTTGGCCACAACACCGACATAATACATTAAGATGCTACCTAGGTTGAAAATCAATTTATTAGATCCATTAGTTCAGCATTTAAAAAGAAATCTGAGGAATCTTGGTTCCCACATTCTATCTTCTCTCCTTTTCTGCAAGCATTCACTAAAGTAACGTGTATATAAATGTAAGAAAGCAAATTAATCTAATATTCCCATACTCTATCAAAAGAACAATCCCGGAGATACAATTTGAACTTGCCGACTAGAGCTCCATGGCCAAAACCTAAAAACAGAAAGTTCAGTGCATAGAGAAGCAAGTATACCTTCTATTCAAGACATCATTTCCAGTCCAAGCTACAAGTCCAAAAGCATATATGTCTCTTGGGTACACCTACCAAAACATTAAAATCAACCATGTTATAAGTTGGCTAATGAAGAAATCTAAGATTCAGAGAATTTGAGAGATAAAATTGATATTATTAAGTTTTAATTCTCTAAACTCAGATCACTATTTATATGGTACAGAGTGACTCACAACAGAAGATACAAAAGCTTGTAACAAAAGCTACCTCTAGCAGCGACAAACACTACCGAGCTGGCAACAGCTAATACGATTACAATGTACTGTACAGAACAGAAAGGAAATAAGCCATAATTTGTAGTCTATATACTCTATCAGCTAGCAACAAAGTACAATTAGCCAAGGAAGGAGAGGGGATTGCATTTACATTTTTACCACAATATCCTATGGCTAAGTGCTAATTATGTAAATGATTGGTAATCCAAGCACTTTCATACAGGAAAAAAATGGCAATACAACTACGCAAAAATATATGCCCTGCACAACATGTCAGAAAAAAGAAAAAGGGAAAACCTCAATTTTTAAACTCCCAAGAACCTTCATAAGATATTCTATTAAAAAATTTCATTTGTCACCTTTAAATCAATACGATTGCGCAATTCCTATCCAGGATAGGTGCAAAAGCCAAAGTAAATGTCAACACCAGAATCAGCACCCTGTCTAGACAAAGAAAATGAAGAATGGATAAAAGAAATATTGCAGAAACATCTAGAAGATAGAGATTGATTCATCAAACACTATATCTTAATATAATTATATACAAATTATAGAAAGATAAAGATATCTGAAATAGAGAATGAAATCATGAGCTCCTTATAGAATAGGATGATGGTTTAATTGAAATTCCCAGTGTATGATAAAATAAGACATAATTATTAGCTCTTTGTTATAAGATTAGCAAGTTTTAAGATGCTAACATATCCCTGTAGGATCCCAATCAAAGTTCCAAATACTCCAAAAACATAGAAGTTAGAAAACATAGTTGGTCCACCTTCCTCATTTTCTCCAAAATGCTGGACATTTCAAAATTAATGCACTACTCAAGGTAGCATATTCAATCCTTCAAGCAATTAAAATCTAGAATTTTAACCATATGAACTGTATAACACATAGAAGTGTTTGCAAACGAACCCAACAATGTGGTGAAGCTGAACTTAAAATACTATTTACAGCACAACAAACTCTTTCAATAATTCAATTGCCCTGTGTAGATTATGGTTTTTACATAAATCGTCTAATAAAGAATTGTAGGTAAGTATATTGGCAGCTTGACCTCTATCATGCATTTCCTGAACAAGGTCCCAAACATAAGACATCCTGTCTGATTTGCACAAACCATCAATAAGTGTATTGTAAGTTACAGTATTAGGAACTATATTTTTGCAATGCATTTCTTTGAAGAGATTCATGACCTCATCTACCATTTTAATCTTACATAATCCACTAATCATGATATTATAGCTCTGAACATCAGGAGTCACTCCCCTTTGGTGTATAGTGTTGAATATAGCTTTGGCCTTCTCACTTTATTAAGTAGGAAATACCCATCCATCATAGTATTACATGTAACAACATTGGGTTTCATACCAGCTTTCACCACCACAGCCAAGACATTTTAACTTCCTTCACCTTTCCGTCTTTAAATAATGCATCAACCAATACATTAAAGGTACAAACATTTGGGTTGATGTTTCTAAATGTCATTTCATTAAACAAATCAAAAGTCTTCTGCAATTGACCAACAAGGCAAAAGCCATACATTAAATTATTATAAGTGACAACATCTGGAGTAACTCCCCTGACAAACATTTCAGAATATAACTCATAAGCCTCGCTTACAAGTTTCTCTTTGCACATGTTGTCAATGATTGAATTGTACATTACCTTGTTAGGCTTAGTCAAGGGTCCTTCAATCTTTCTCAGCAACTGATGGCAGCTGTTGTTTCTAGGTAACAATTGATGAAGATGTTCAAATTAACAAGGTCTGGCTGAATTCCCTTAATTTCCATTTGTTTAGAAAGGGAAACAGCAGTGGGATAGTGCTTCATCTTCACAAGGAATCCCTTGCCAAATTGGATACCCAAATTGATTTATTTGAAGAACAAATTAATTCATTTTTAAGAGCTTGCTAATTAAATCTAATCTTTTAAAAATTTAGGAATCAAATTAATTCGTTTTTAAAATTTTGAGGATCAAATTAATTTTTTTTTTAAAAAAAATTGGACAACCAAATTAAATCATTTAAAATAAAATTAAGCCTTTTTTAAAAGTTTAATTTTGATACATGGATATTATAATATATTTCATAAATTAATTAGGAATTACTTTCATTTAGTTTTTTTAAAAGTAATTATTATGAAAATTAACATATTATTATACATAATTAAATAATGAAATTAAAGTTTCTCATGTTACATGAGATAAGCTTTTCTCCTATACACCAAAACATAATTTTTGGTTAAATTTTTTTCTTCTTTTTAATAAAAAAACACAATTAAAACATATACTTCAAGCACGTCTCCCCTCTTGTTGCTGAATAAAAGATAATGTTTCTTGATTTTAGGAGATGTTATTGATAAAATTTGAATATAAAATCAGAAACTAACTTATCCTTAACAACAAAATAACAATTGAAAAAAATTAACCCAAAACTATGTAGTTTTGGTATATAGAAGAAAAGTTTATCTCATGTAACATGAAAAACTCTAATCCTAATAACAATTGAAAAAAATTTAATCCAAAACTACTTAATTTTGATGTATAGGAGAAAAACTTATTTCATGTAACATGAGAAACTTTAATCTCTTAAATAATAATATAAAAGACTTTTATAAAGTTATTACTTTAATTAAATATAGTATTGAAAGTTATAAAAGACATCATAAAAAAAATGCATTATGTATAATTTTATATATTTTTTTGGTAGAGTATGAAAACAAAAGGCAGAAATTAAAGCAGATAACAGCCAAGATCAAGTCTACTAAAAGACTTTCTAAAATAGCATCAGGGGGAGATGTCCAAACTTGATCAGGAACCTGAGGTTGCCTTCTCCAACCAGCCAACATTGTCCAAGCTCTACTCATCAGCTCTCTAATGCTCAAAATCTCACCAACATATACATGCATGGCTCTTCTGTTAGCATCCCAGCACTTCAGAATGTCAACTATGTCCTTGCAGTCAGATTCCCAATTCACAAGTCTAAAACAAAGGTCCCAGCTATATTCCAATCCACTAATAATCATGAGATTATAATTTGACAACTAAAAATTTCAAACACTCAATCAATAATTCTCTTTTCTCTTTATCTCTATCTTTCTATCATACTACATCGTCCATCAAATCAATTACTTATTTTTCTTCTCTTCCTTTCTCTCTCAAGTTGTATACAACCAGGATTTTAAATATTAGACCGTGATTTGGGCCCCAACATCAAGATTTTGGGATGAGCTTCCTGCACCATAAAATTTTCTCATACACCATATTAAAATAGTGCATTTCCTTCATTACCCTTCCAACTTTAAATTATAATTTTAAAAAACATTTGAGTATCTTCCCTTCCCGCACCATTTCCGCCACTCCCGCACCATTTCTTGCTCTGTCCCTGCGCGGTTCCAGCTCTCCCTGCGCCGGCATTGGTCCAAGTCTTGATACCAACTGCATTGGAAGGGTTCCAGCTCCCTGTGACCGTTGATACATCGCCTTCTCCGTTCGACATTGTGAGGTAAGTCCGGCTAGCTTTTCTTAATGGGTGCATTTATGTAAGGGTTTTCTGCGTGTGGTGTGGGTGTGTCCTGCTTTGTCAGTGGTTATTGGCTGTGCATGGTGGTGGTTGGTGGTCGGCAATGGCGGAAATGGTGGTTTTTAAAGCCGTAAGGTGGATACGGATTCGGCAATCCGCAGGGGGGTACGGATCAGGTGATCCGTACCCCCCTGCGGATTGTCGGATCCGTATCCACCTTACGGATTGTGTAATTCGTATTTATGATACGGATTGCACAATCCGTAAGGTGGATACGGATCCGGCAATCCGTATGTTACTAATTTGCTTAAAAAAAAGGATTTTGCAGAAAAAAATGAAGGAAAATGGATTATTGCTGTGCATGAATCCGTATATTACTTAATTTGAAGTGTACATATGATTAGAAATGGATTATTGTCGTGAAGATGACTTGTTGAAAGAATTTATTTTTTGCTTTTAAGAGTTGGACTTGAATATGTAGGAAGCTCGTGAATCGCAGTGGTTGAACCCTTAATATGCCCTTAAGAATTGACATGATGGCAGCTAGAAGTAGAATAATGATAATATGGCCTTAATATACTTGTGTCATACTCCCAATTAACATAATTTTGTGTAATATGTGCTCCTTTGATAATGTAATTGTGAAACTTTGAAAGCTCTTTTGATAACTTGTTATTGTTGCTAGTTGACATAGGTCGCTCTATTGAAAATTTTGATGCTATTAGCACAGTTAGTTGTGGTTTCCTTTGTTTACACAATTTTCTTCAAATTTTGTCAATATGATCATAGTTTTGTTAATATTTAGCAAGACATCAAAGTTCATTTAGTATGGTTTGAAAGCATGTGAACATGCTTTGTATGTCCACATTTTCATCCAAATAGTTGTATGATTGAATTTAAGAAGTAAATTTGGAAAGTAAAGGATGAAGTTTTCCAAGTTATGTAGAATTGAGTGTCCAACACTTTTTCACAGAGTGTTGACAGTTGTATGATATGAAGGGATTGTTATGTCTGAAATACACTATGCGAATGTAGATTATGGCTAGGACGAGAGGAGGAGTGCATCGGCCTGTTGGCCGAACTCCTGATGATTCGGAGATTACACATGGGAGACGTGATGAGCATCATGCCCCTGAGCGGCGTAGGCCCACTGCATCAGCACGTCGTCGTAGGGTGGGTGTTGTTATAGATGATGTTCCTGCCGTGCAGGAAGCTGACGTGGAGACGGCTGATCCGGTCACCGACGAGGGTCATCCGATCACCGAGGATATGGGCCCTGTGTATGACTCTTTCCCTGGAGGGCCAGAGGATTCATCTGTGCTTACCGGGTTTCGCGATCATGTGGCTCTACGCGTGTGGGCCGGAGAGGTATTCACATGTTTAATTACATAGTCGAACAACGCAATGTATTTCATTATCCATTAATGTTTGAACTTAAATAATATGTGAAATGCAAGATCGTGCAGAGTTGAAGCTTGCTTCCCATGGCCGTAAGGTCATTAAATTCGGGAAGCCTGTTCCTGAGATAGAGGGATTTGTGGCTGCCACTGGCCTTAGTCCATTGATTGGATGCTCAGTGGAGACAGGTGATAGGGGGTTGCTATCCGCATTTGTTGAGCGGTGGCACCCTGAGACATGTTCCTTTCACCTTCCCGTGGGCGAGATGACGTTGACACTTGATGACGTCTCAGCACTGTTGCATCTCCCTGTTATGGGGACATTCGATTCGTTCGATCAGCTGGAGGTCGGCGAAGCCATGACATTGCTGGTGGAGCTACTTGGTGTGACTGTGGAGGAGGCTGCAGCAGAGACATCCCAATGTCATGGGGCTTATGTCAGACTATCTTGGCTCCGGGACACATATTATGCAAAGGTCGAGGCGAGGCAGTGGATTATGGTCGCCAGGGCATATCTACTTCACCTTGTTGGCTGCACATTGTTCGCCAACAAGAGTGCCACACATATAGCTGTGGTATTCTTGGAGGCGTTTCGAGACTTCGACCGATCTGCGGGATTCGCCTGGGGTGCGGCTGCTCTGATCCACATGTATCAGAACTTGAGCTACACATGTCAGTATCACGGGAAGCATCTTGCAGGATACATCACTCTTTTACAGGTAATGATACCGTTTGATGTGAATAATTACAAAATCTTATTTATGTGTTTTGTTTCCATTATTTGCTGATTTTCATGCTTCAAAATTTTTAGTGCTGGATATACGAGCATTTTCCTACTATAGGAAATGTTCCTGCTGACGAGCACAATGACGAGAGGCAGCCTCGATCCTGCAGGTGGACGAGTGCGAAGGCCTTACCGGTGGCAACCTATCGTAGACGTATAGATAGGTTGACACCGTCTGATATTTCTTGGACACCGTACATTCAGCATCGGCCGCACAGGGAGTTTCAGTCCATCAGTTTATTCTCCGGTTTCCTGAGATGGGGCCCTCACGTGACTAGGTATTTACCTGAGAGGGTGCTTAGGCAGTTTGGCCATGTTCAGCATATTCCACCCCAGCCTGTTGGAGATGTTCCTTCTTTTGAAGACATTGAAGACAGGTGGATTCACTTTGCGGAGCACATGGTGGACACAGGAGACTTGGTTGATTATCCAGGTCACTGTGGTCCTGCATATCTGGGGTGGTTCTTCCACATTTCCCATCCGTTCATGACCCCATCTGCGTACGAGGAGGCGACGTCCCAGATTCCACCAGTGCCTCAGCGTGCACCGGCCCATACCCATGTTCATGTTCCTTCTGATGCAGCCACAAATAGAGTTGGCCCTTCTTCTGATCCAGTCACAGATGGACATGGTCCTTCTTCTCAGCCCCCCAGTGATGGACATGGACAGAGACCACTTCATGCCTTGGTATTTATTGTTTATTTCATAAGTATTTAACGTTACATGTCGCATGTTGTTTTTGTTAATCAAATTCTATTGTTTATTTGTAGCATGCGTGCCAGCGTGTTGCGGAGGGCCTGCAGCATATGCTTGACATGAGGATGGTGACAGAAGGCACAGATGCATGGAGCATGATACAGCAGCTACTTCATGCATGGAGCATGGGCAGACTCAACCCTGCAATTTACAATATTATCAATTAATTGTCAAGACTTTAAACATGTTGGAATGAAAAATAAAGACACCAAATGTTACCTGTTTGTTGTTGTGTTCACAAAATGCATTACTTTGTTTGTCCAAGCTGTCAAAATTTTTTTTGTGGGGAGTCAACCAGGTGTCCTTAACGTAATCAATGAACGTCGGCCAGGGAGCACATGCAACCTCAAACTTCATAACATAATCATCAAATTCATTTTCCTTATTACAGTCGACAACACTTCCCCATGCTTCCATGACGTAATCCCATGCATTCTGCTGTCGAATATAAGTTTTGCATTTCGCCTTCACATTCTTGTCAATGTGAAACCTGCACAATAAATTGGTTGCATCTGGAAAAACGGTCTCGATTGCACTCATCAATGCTAAATCTCTGTCTGTAACAATGACCTTAGGGAAAAATTCCCTCTTCAGAAAAATTCCGCTAAACCGTTCAAGGGCCCACACAACATTGTTCGTACGTTCTGCCTCTAAATATGCAAATGCAGCAGAGAATGTCAACCCGGTTGGTGTGACACCAACTATGTCAAGCAAAGGTAGCCTATACCTGTTTGTTTTGTAAGTGCTGTCTATCAAGAACACCATATGATATGCATTGCTCAATTGCACTGCATCCGGATGTG